>KV751365.1:3482771-3493642 GCA_001698575.1 Mola mola | reverse complement strand
AATATACAATCACATGCGCAATAACACACCTCTTAAAGACATATCAGTATGTCATTCATTGTATCAGCGGTAAAGCTTTCTCAGTGATCACAGTGGTGGAGCCATAACTCCTCTGCAGCATTGCCAGTTACATAAACCTCCATGCACATGCATGGAAATTTCATAGGTTTGCACACATTTTGCCATAGCAGGAGGTTTGATTCAATGCAAACCTGCATTTACAGAATATTTTGTCTTCCCACAGAGCTTGCACTGAAAGGTAACACATACCCAAGCAGGAAATGTGCTGCACAAGATCCAACACACACACATACATGTGTGTGTGTGTGTGTGTGTGTGTGTGTGTGTGTGTTTGAAATGCTGACACCGGTGATTTGTGCAATGATGTGTCTACATCAATGGATGTATGAAATGCTGCTGTTGGAATTGATGAAGAGAACACAATAGGACTGGAAGTAGGAGGAAGTGTCACACATCCAAACACTGACATCCTATGGGAAACAGCAGGGCTCAGGAACTGAGCGTTGCATTGTTTGCGCTGCCGAAGTATCATTGCTGTTATGGCCGAATCGAGCCCTGTCATTCACTTTGAGTGTTGGTGGTGCTAGAGACGGCTTAGGAAATCAAAACGCAGTGGCCTTGTAGTGAAAAGTTGCAACAGAATTAACTTTTGGCGAGATTGAAGGCTTCTGATCAATAAGAAGTTTCATGTTCAGGAACCAGGGCAACACCTCAAACACATCTCTTTTCCGCAGTGAAACTGTCTTGTTCCATTTGCTCATTTCTCTAAATCAGCTTGACTCAGCTTTCTCAAAACCCCACATCTATTTTTTTTCTACCCTTTCCACTCTCCCTTCTATTCTCTCTATTATTGGAAAAAATAATTAAGAGAATCAGCTCCCCTCGTTCCCTTTGATCACAGGTCGACGCACATTCACCACTACAGTCATTCATCCTCCCGTCCTCAACCTCAATTTGTCCCTTTATGCCTTCATCCTTTTACCTCTCATCCCTCCATACACTTCTCTTCATCCTTCTTCCCATTTCTGGATTCTCATACTTCCCCGCGTACACTACTAAAACAATCTCTAGCCATAATTCACAATAAACTGTCCTTTATTCATGAAGTTGCAGGCTTTTAGTTAAGATATTTGTTTCTACAAGCCTCAAATAACATCATGCTGTCAAGTGCCTGCATGAGCCGGGGGAGAGAAATAACCTGTCGACTTGTAGCAGATCAAGAAAGACTCAAAGAGTTGCTGCAATCTCAGACACCGGACCCTATACAAGTGGAACAATCGGTAACAGTTTGTTTCGTCAGCACCTGATGTGGTTTGAATCCGGGCAAAGCAGTGCAGGGACAGGAAAAGATGACTGACCAGCTTATCGGGGATGGAATAAGTAAGTTTAAACAGTACCAGAATGCCAGATCTTAAGATCGCTGATCACCTCTGTGGTTCCGTCATCAGATCTGCAGGCATATGTTCTGGACATGGGCGAAGAGAAAAGCAGGAGACTGACCTGGTAAGCTCAGAGAGGCTCAGCTCAGCTCAGGCCCATGCTGAGTCAGTTGGCTGAGGCCCCCATCTGCATTGTCTTTAACTCCCACCTCCAAAGGAATGTCTCATTTATCATGGCAGTGTTTGGGGAGAAGAAATCTGAGACGCTACAGAGAGATGTAGGATATTGAGTAAGTGCAATAAAACAGACTGCATGATCATCACCAACTGTGCTGCCATTTTGATAAAATGCACTTCATAATGTCTTCAATAGTGTAACGATCTCTAAAAAGCTTCAGTTCAGTGCTGTCGGACTAAAGCAAACGTGTGCGCACCGCTGCTGGAAGTAATCCATTCTAGACAATATGTGATTCCACCCAGCATGCAGCTTCTGTCATGTCTGTGAATAATACGCGCCTTGTCTATTTCTGACAGGAGCAATGTCAAGCAGCACAGAGCAGACTGAGTCAGGCAGGATGCCGGACACATGAACCGCACGGAGAATCTAATCAATTTTTTTAAATAAAACAACCTGAGCAGACTCTGGATCATTTTTCTTTTCTAGAAACGGACAAGAACGGACCATTTAACTATGCAGTCTGATCGCCCATGGCAGAAGTCATACCTTCATACCTTAAAAACTAGTCAAAAACCTCTATGATGATGGGAAATGAGTTGTTTTCTGAGTCTGAACACCAAAAGCTTGAGTATTTAATAATCTGGGAGTGTTCCAATCAACAAATCTTTTTTCAGGATGTCCTACTGCATTTTAAGAGGTCAAAAGGCCTAAACAGAAGAGAACGATGCAGCAGAGGAAGTGGAGTTTCCTAGAAAAGCTAAAAACGGACTCTTTGATAACAAGGTCAGCAGGGTCTGTGGCAAGAATCTTTTCTTCCTTATGCAGTCGAGAGCACTTAGTCATGTGACTTGCATGTGTCCAGAGCTGCAGCGCTGCAACAAATGAGGTCAGCCTCCAGGTACTGGCTTGAACAGCCGGCAGCGCCTCAGGACATGCAGTGCTTTACACAATGGAGATGAAGAGATGCGAAATGACATCAGTCACTCCTGTTTCTACATGTGACTCATTACACTGGCTGATAAAGGCTCGCCATTATCACTGCCGGGAGTGAACAAACAGGCCGGGCTATGGCCACACACATCACCTGAACTGGACGTGGCTCTATTGATCCCCCGTGTGACGTGAGGAGGCTGATGGTCACCGCACAGGATATGAATGTTTTGCAAGAGAGACGAGAGGGTTGAGAGTGTTCAATTTCAGGTAGCTCAGTCAGAGTGAGGCGTTTGAAACAGTACACGCTTGTGCTGAAGGAGCCATTTGGTGGATACAGTATGTCTCCCTAAAGCAGTGATCATTAAAGCATTATAGCAAGCTGATGGATATGCAAATTGGATGTTTGTTTTTGTTTTTTTTGTTTTTTTATGGCTAACCTGTTAGCAAACAAGTGCCGGAACAGCAGAAATGAAACCATGCCAGCTTCATACATGTGTTCGTTGGTTGCTATTTTTCTCGTTCGGCTGTGTGGTACTGGGCAGGATCACCTTGCTGACAGACAAGGAAACACAACGAGACCATCCCTAATATATTCAGGTGTTATTCTGCGATAGTTACACATCGTACGAACACCTGATGTACGACTATTTTCTTTATATAAGCCATTTTAATGTATTAGACAGTGTTTTTGCCAAGTAAAATAAGATATAAAGTACTGTATATTACATGTTAATGAGCTGATTGTAGTGGAGCTACACCACTAGACACAAGCTGCTGTCAGACATTCAACACAGAAATTACTGCAGTTTTCTCCTGTTACCAAGCTATAAATACGAACTGTACCACATAACCAACCCTGTATCACAGCCCCTGGCAGCACATTCAGACACAGAAGGTACCCTGAAGGTACCTTGAGCATCGAGGGCTCATGTGCGAAGGAAACACAAAAGATCTACGTTACTTTGGTTAGGTTTAAGCACCAAACCGTCTGTGGTACGGTTTAGGAAAGGACTGATGATGCGTGGTTTCAAATGGGATGAACGAAAATGTTTCTTTCAAGGACAGTGGTTAGTGTGGTTTAAATAACTGATCACGTGCGTCTTTTGTCCTGACCATACATGTGCCTCCGCTTGGTGTGTATTGATTTACGTAATCTAACAAAATGGTCTCGATACGACACAGTCTCCCTATGTCATATCTTTACCTATTACCTGCTTTCCTGCGGTGTTTAAACTGTTATCACACAGACAAGCCAAATAGCAAACACACACACACACACACACACACACACACACACACACACACACACACACAAACACACCTGAGTGAGTGGTCAGCCAAATGACCCCTGGTCTACCTGTGTATAGCAAAAAAACACCCCTCCAGACTTTGTCCCGTCAAACACAACGCTTATCTCAGGTAACAGGATCAAATGAAAGTGTCTCAATCAATGACTAATCAATAAAACAGGGCTTTTCGTCATAGGAAACCCGACAAACATGTTTTAAAAAATACCACAGGTCTTGTCCTTGCTGTAATTGACGAAGTCACCTTTAAAGAATAATTGTCGTCATATCAGGATGTCGAGACGTTCTCGTGCCAGGTTAAAATTGAGGTGGAGCTTGAAACTTACCCTGTAATTAACCTTGTCATGAAGAAAATATTTCCCAGCAGAGAGTTGCCTTTATTCCAGGCCCATGCACTTCCTTGTATTCATAATGCCATGCAGCTCTGCAGACTTCACAGCATATCATTAATGAGAGAGAATGACAGCGGGGACGGATGAATTATCTCGTTCTCTCTCATCCTGCCTTATAAATCCAAAGTGAGGACTCGCCATTATCAACTCCCCAGCCACTCATCCAGACAAGTGATTTGTGACTGCATTACTCATCCTGACACAAAATTACATTATTCATCTGTCGGCCACAGAGCCCCTCCATGGTCCTCGGATCAGTCAAGAGTTTAATTGATTGTTCGGAGAGAAAGTTACATGTTTGTTTCATTGACATAGCAGAGACGGAGCAGCGCTGTGAATTTTCATCCCCACTTTTCAGTCAGAGGCTTCATGCTAACGTACCTCCTGACAAACACGTTCTCGTCCCAGCTCCCCATGCACGTCATGCTTTTTTTAAAATTCCACGCCTCACATCTGCAGGGTGCCATTTGGTGGTAGGTCCCTCAGGCCCCTTTTGCGCCCATGGACAAAGTTTTAAGTCAGCCTTATCTGTTCAGGTCACCAAAGACTGACAGCTTTACATTGGAAGTTAAATTCCTTACAAAACAATAATATCTGACTGAATGTCAACAGTCTTTAACGCCAAACTTAGGAACCAATGAGAACCTACTGTTCAGCCCGTTTTACCTCTCTGTACTTGCTGCCGCTGAGGGTGCACCCAAGACATTATTGTGGAATAAATCTACATGGGTTACGGTTGCTCTGTGGAACAAATTAAGATAAAAAAAAATGATCCACACTGGAGATGACATAAGTGGCTCTTTAAATTGATGACTGCAATTCTGCATCACAAATATTGGTTCTATTTATCTGCAAATGATTTTATTATCGACCAGTAGCAGAGAACACAAAATTTCTCATAATCAGAGTACCCTGATATATATACTGTATATATACAGTATATTGCACCCCGTAACCCATTTTTGTGAGCTTTTATCTTTAATCTTTGAACACCTGTGCATGCGCTTTACATGTTTCGCAGCTAATGTGCTACCACTGTCGGCTACGTGTGCCAGTGAAAGTTTTATGTATCTAATTTGTTTTTAATAATAATGATAATAACAATAATAATTTGTCACATAAGACACATATGTCTGCTGAGACAACTCTTCAGGTAACTGGAGGTATATTTAAGATAAATAAATTGATAAAATAAAGAGAATCGCACCCAATTTACATATTGAATATCATGGCTATCCCCAGAGAAAGTGACTTCTGGCTTACCCAAACCTTCAACATCCCCATTCACCCTCTGTGGGCGGTCTCTTGTGTCTCTTTCAAGCTCGGGTCCTCTACCAGAGGCCTGGGAGCCTGAGGGTCCTGTGCAGGATCTTAGCTGTTCCTAGGATTGCGCTCTTCTGGACAGAGATCTCGGAATGTTGTTCCTGGGATTTGCTGGAGCCACGCTCCCAGCTTGGAGGTTACAGACCCGAGTGCTCCTATCACCACTGGTACCACTGATGCCTTTACTCCCCACATCCTTTCCACATTCTCGTGTTGCTTCTTCCAGATGTTGCTGTCACTTGGGATTGCGACATCTACCACTACATCCTTCTTATCCTGTTTGTCGACCACCACGATATCCAGTTGGTTAGCCACCACCATCTTATCGGTCTGGATCTGGAAGGCCCACAGGATCTTAGCTCTGTCGTTCTCAATCACCGTTGAAGGTGTTGTCCACTTTGATCCTGGAACCTCCAGCCCATACTCAGCACAGATGTTTCTGTCTACTATGCCGGCCACTTGGTTGTGACGCTCCAAGTCTGCCTTACCTACCTGCATCTTGCATCCTGCTGTTATGTGCTGCACTGTCTCAGGGGCATCTTTGCACAGTCTGCACCTTGTGTCCTGGTGTGGTAGACCCCGACCTCTATCGATCCTGTGTTCAAGGCCTGTTCTTGTGCTGCCATGATCACTGCCTCTGTGCTGTCCCTGAGACCAGCCTTCTCCAGCCACTGGTATGTCTTCTCGATATCAGCCACTTCCTCTATATGTCGGTGATACATCCCGTGCAGGGGCTTTCATGATGGTCTCTCTTCTTCTTCCTTCTCCTCACTGGGTCATCGTTCATGGCCATCTTCCCGATGAAACAATAAAGATATATATATGTATATATATATACTGTATATATTTGCCAATACTATATTATTTTTAAAAAAAGTGATATTGAAAAATCATCAGCTGTCTTATTTCATATTTTGACAACCTGACCATCCAACTTACAATATTACACGTGAATGTCTATTCTTTCGACCTATTGCAGGAAACTGTCCCTCTGGTTAGAGTAATGTACTACCACTAAACTGTTTATGGGTTAAATTCCCTTTCCACTGAGGTAGACCCCTACCTGGCGCATGACAAAAGGAACTGTTGAAGGAGTAAAATGGCAGTTAGCCTGAGGGCTCACGTCTTTAAAGAACAATACTCACAGTTTATTGGCTCAATGCTTACTGAGGGGGATTTTCCTGCAGAAACACAAACGGATTTACTGAAAAGAGGGAAAAAGCCCCAATAGTCATGTTAATAGCACATTAGCATTGAATAATGGAATCCATTTCCTTTTTCACATCTCAGGAAGCAGATGCCAGTAGAGATGCTGTGATGTAGCAAGACTTCCCAGATGGGAGAGGATTCTTAAGCACTTCAAATCCTGCCAGCAGGAGATTCAGTTCAAGCATTACCAATGTTGTGCTGGTGGCAGGTTTGGGGACCAACTTCAAACTGAATCGGCTAACTAAGCTATAGCTAATGCCACAACTGAGCCGAGTTGGACTCCATTCATGTTTGCACACTACCCTGATGTGAGCCTCCCCCTCCGTGAGCAGATGCACAGATTCCTCTGCACAGTTCAATGGAAATAGTATAGTTTTCTTACATGAAACCGCTCGCAGTGAAGGATCAGGGCAACCAGGTCATGATTTTTGTTCCATTCTATTCAAACTAAGATACGTACACCAAAAAATCAGTTCGTTAACTTATTTGTATTTTTTTTTTTAAACAGGATAACTCTAAAAGTTGTGGACACATTGGGAAATAAGGAAGGTTAGGTTTTTGGGTGCAATCTGGACCACCATCTGGGTGCAAGAACTTTTTTTAAAAGATTCTTCAGCAGTGCAGAATAGGACCAGTTTCAACATCTTTGCTTGTACTTCCAGAGAATGTTTAGCCTTGGCAGAGGTCTGAGCTCTCTGAGTGCTGGACAACATATCACTGACAGGAAAGATGCCATTTTCGCAGAGGACATTTTGAGACGCCCCAGTAAGGGAAGCAATAGTTTAACTGAACAATGGCTGAATTAGCTGCTTATAATATCCTGAAAACACATCATCATCATCATTGTGTATCGTCACTAGAACTGACAGCTATTGAGTAATGATAATTTTTGCATCCATAAACGGTGAAACATAACAATATTAGCAACATACTGTTTGGCCTATTTTTTCCTGGCATTAGTCATGACTGCTCATTGTTGCACTGTCACAATTTATCCTGAGCTATTTGGATCCATATTTAACCAAAACCATTGTTCTCTACTAGCAACAGTATTTCTAAGTAAAACATTGGAGACTTCATTGGCTGCTGTTTCTTATTACACATGCAAAAAAACCTTTACAGTTCAGGCAGCTGAAAGCACCTTACCATTGAAGCACCTTTAACAAAAACATAGAATCGTAAGTCTCTTTCTCTCATTGAGCCTCTGCAGTTTAATTTCAGCCCAGAAGAGTCTGAGCTGGAGTTTCAGAACTGGAAACCTGATCATTGGCAGGTACAAGAATAGCCCGACTGAACCGTGAGGGCGGCTCCCCTGACCTGCTGTGAACTGTCATTGAACTTTTGTCCCTGCTGAGGACAAAACTGTGCGCAGTGTTTGTGTGGGCAGGTATCCTGAGGATCAGCTTTTCCTGGTTGTTCTGCTTTTAAAGGTGCCACGTGTTGCATTGTGACACTGTATTATATTATACTACATTAAATTAAAGCGAGTCATTCATGGCACAGAGCAAGGTTATATATACTGTTTACTGGGGCATTCTGTCTGTTTATTTCTTTGAGTATCAAGAGTAAATAAATGAATACAGAAACTATAACGTAACTGTGTTATTAAACTCACTAGTAAAATTAAGAATCAGTTTGAGTTTCTGTTTAAAACCTTCAGAGAAAACTTGCAAAAGTAAATTTTTGCATTGAAACAGGCTATTAATAAGTGACTATAGAGTAATAGGCACTGTTGACCAGTCGTTTGAGGTACCTGCATTTAAATTTTCTTCATTTTTGTGTGCTCTACTATACTTCTCCATGTCAAAGGAAATCCATCTATCCAATCTATCCAATTTTTTAAACTTAACATTAGCTTGTAATTGGTCAAATTTTATCCATCTTGGCCAAATATTCTGGTGTTTTTCAACCAAACCCTATTCACTGAACTTTGAAGGTCTAAAATGTGGCAAAATACATCTTCTTCTGAAAATTACTCAAGTATTGAGTTCAGTCCCTGGGACTGATTAACTTGACAAGGCTATAAAATGCATCGGCACTAGTAATGATCGCTTTTTCCCTACTAACAATACTCAAAAGAGTGGAAAACATTGTCACTTAGGCAGTTGGCTGAGTGTGTCGGTGGTGACATGGAGTCAAAACATGTACATCAACATATTCTGTATTTTTACAGTTTATGACTCAAAAACAACGATGGGTTTCATTATGGTTATCTACTACATATTACTAAACACTTGCATTAATGTGTCAAGTGTATTTAGTGGTAAACAAAGATGGCCGGTGCAATTGCATTGATGTCCTTGTATAGCTTTGTTAGGTAAACGGTTCAAGTGAGCAAACTTCACACTGGAGTAATTTTCTTTTAAAAGAAAAACATGTATTTGGTGGTTTTAAACCCTTTGGAAGTAAGGCTTAGGTTGAAAAAATGCCAGAATTAGAATTAGAATGGTAGTTCAAAAATACCCTGTTAGAAAAAAAAAAGTGCTGCCCCATAATTATTACTTAAGTACAATTGCAAAAGTTTTAGCATCAAAATACTCTTAACTGCAAACATATAAAGTGCCCTTTATACCGCAATGAGTAAATTTTTCAGGATAATAAATTGGCCAATTACATTACCGACAAAAACCTAATTAAAGCGATGCATTAATGTGTATCACTGTAATGACGCAGTTGGTTAGAGTGGGGCTAAGCTGAATTGATTTTGTAATTACTGTGTGTAATAATATATCACAAAAAGTTAAGCAAACTAAAGCAATCAAATAAACTTAGTGGAATTAAAAAGTACAGTATATGTTTTAAATAGCTTATTATCAACACTTTTGGCACAGTTCATTGAGTGGTGTAAACATTCAGTCTGTATATAAAGGGGCAGGCAATGAGCAACATTTACAAGTTAAAAAAGGGAACAAGTGAAAAAGAACAAATGATGCAATTGTAAAATAAATCAATAAATAAAATATGTATAGAAATTAAAGGTTTTGGCCGTTTTTCATGAGATATGTTCAAGTTTGATATTGTATTGTGTCAAAATTAGATTTTTTTAATGTCGCACACAGGGGCAAAATAAGTGCTTTAGTGTTTCCACCATATTGTCGCAGAGGGTATTTGAATTTTACATCAGAAATGTTTTGTAAATAATAGAATTGTGTGGACAATATCTATGTATTTGTTTTTGAAGCAACTCTTGATTTTGTTAAGTAGCAATATTTGTAAAAAAGGCTAAAAACAGTTTTCCATGTCTCACGTCCGTCCATTTATATTTAACAAATGCTGTTGTTCTTGAAATAAGAGAATTTCGAATGAAGGTATTCTTGCTTTGTTTTTATTTATTTATCTATTTTTGTAGTATGCTATATACACTGTGTTCAACTTATAGCTTCACCAGCACATTTCCAACACCGCATCCAGCACGTTTCTGCATCTCCACCTGTGGAATAACTCCTCGCTCCTTTATTTCCCCTCCTCTCCGCAGCAGGGAGGAGCAGAGACAGCAGGAGTCCCGGGCCGACCGCAGCAGAGCGGGAGGACCAGCGCTTGCCTCTCGAGAACGCCCACCCATGTGCGGCCAGTAGGAGGGGCCGTGCGCGGAGGTGTTAGAGAAGGTGATCCCGTAAAGGCGTCTAGCGTGTCGTAAACCAGGTGTTTTTGTGCAGGGGGAAGGTGATGTCGTAAAGCGGACACGGTGAAAGGGAGGGGAGGGGTGAGGCGGAGGAGTGGGGGAGGAAGCAGGAGGTGGAGGAGGAGGAGGAGGAGGAGGAGGGAGGTAACTCGCGAGCGGCTGCGCTTCAGACTCAGCGAGAGGATCATGGCGGATGGCCCCAGGTGTAAGCGCAGAAAACAGGCGAACCCGAAGAGGAGCAGCGGTGAGTCCGAAGTGTCCCTCAACCGCCGCCGGGCGAGCCGGGCGCGCCGCCCGCGAGCTTTTTCCTCGGTCAGCTCTTCTCGGAGGCTGTTCGGGAGTGAGTTGGAGCACGTTCCGTGGAGTTTTGGGGAGTGTAACTGTGTTCATATCCCAGTGTGGTGGTGTACCGTTATACCTGGCTGGCTGCTCCCTCCGCCTAGCGGCGCATGGGGGCCGCCCGACTGAGCGAACCGTTATCTGTCAGTAATTAGAAGCCGAGGAGCT
>KV751365.1:3443894-3482591 GCA_001698575.1 Mola mola | reverse complement strand
GAGCGCCCGAGAGCTGCCGTTAGTTTTAGTTTCCGTCACTTTTGCTGTCTTTCTTTCGCCACTTTTTTGCCACTTTTCCCACCCATAGCAACACTTGACGGCAGGTTGCGGAGGTTTCGCGGAACAACGTGGCCCGCTGAGCGCAGTCTGTAGTTTACAGTAGGGTTTTTTTTTCACTTTTTGTTTTTAGGGCGAGGTTGTTAGTTTCACTCTAACTTGCTGCCCGCACGTACCCGAACGGTGCAGTTTGTCACACGTTTCAACTTTATTTGTGCGTGTTGTCGGCGGGATGGCGGATCGCGCCCGTTCGGTGAATACGTGGGGTTTTGTGCATGAGATCTGGCGGAGCGACTCCACTGACGCTGCGATGGTGGCAGAGATGGGATGTTTATTTTATGTGCACGCCACCCCTCCCCGCCACAGCTCCGAAACCACACGTTCCGTCAGCTGAGGTAAGAATACAAGTCATATCTTTAATCATCGCGTGGACATTTCCACAGTTATCGCCGCGCATTCAGCTCCTCGTGGCTCGCACCAGTTTTGCCTTACAGATTCAACACTTTTGTTTCGTCGCGTGTTTTTATGCCGCTCATCGTCTGGCCTTTCGCCCCCGTTGCTCGTTTTTCTCAGTTTCTTTGTGCACCTGTCCGTTCGGGGTTGTGAAACTTTAGCAAAGCTAAAAATAAAACGCCGCTTTTGGTCGCTTTTCCTTTTGAGCGTAACGCGACTTTTTTTAGTTTTCGAGCCAGACTCGCGCGAAATATAGTCGGAATGATCCTTTAATATCACCTTTTATCTGCGTGCTATTATATAAAAAAACCGAAAAATAAAGAATAAATATGAGGTTGCGGCCATAACTTTAAATGTACTCAAGTGTCTGGAGCCCGAATCCCTGATTGGTCGCTCTCTTACCTGTTCTCCCCACCTTCCTTACACCGTATCAGCCAATAAAAAAGTAACCCCATAAATTTATATATTTTTAGCCACCGTGATGAGGCATGGTGTGTGTGTGCGCGTGTGTGTGAGAGAGAGTCGAGGGGCTGGAAAGCACCTTTTTTTTCTTCCTCCTGCTGCTGACGACACGACGGTGACTGTGCGCGTCCGTACAGGAGCCACCACCATCATCATCATCACCATCATCATCATCATGATGTTTACCTGAACGCGGCTAACGGGGCTGACAAATGGCCTAGAAATAGACAGAAACAACACCTGCGGCTCTCGACCGTTCACGGAACACGACCGACTCGCCGCTTCCCAAAGGCTCGGTGTCGCGTGAGCAGCCAGGAAAAACCGCTCCAAATGTCAACTTGTGCAGGTAGAAGGTTATTATTGTTATTGTTGTTATTATTATTATTGTTATTTTGCGGGTAGTTTATTTTTTTCTTCCCACCGTGCGCCACGCCAGCTCCGCATGGATGCTTTCCACCCTCCGTTCTCGCGGGATTCATCGCGTCGACACGCTTTTCTGACCCACTTGGGCATGTTTTATCCTCCCTTTTGATGTATTTTTTCCTGCCCCGTCAGGTCGAGTGCTCCCCACGGCTGCGTGCGCGCGGCGCATACAGACGGTTTTCCTCCCTTATTACCCACCGTGCGGTAGAACTGTCACAGCCCTCGTTCCCATCCATTGTGTTGCGGTAATTCGGTTCCCTGAGCGGTGTGCGGGAGGGAATGGCGGTCGGTACCGTTACTGCAGTGAAGGCGGGGTCGCTGTGTGCAATTTTTTTTTTCCTGGACCGGAGACAGCCAGGTACGCAAGGTGATGCAACACCTTTAAAGGTGCATTTTAACCCATTTTGCCGCGATCCCCTTAACGCGCACGCTGGTGGGAGTGCATGTGGACGTTTTACCCGGATTAAATGTCCAGTAGGCACCATTAAACGAGATTATAATACGAAAGCATCCTTGTCCGTGCAAGGGCGGGGGGGCCACAATCAAGATGGCAAAAGGTGTCTGGAGTCACTGCGCACAGCCTCCATCCGCTGCAAGTGATTTTTTTGATTGGTTCAGACGTGTTTGCATTATTTGTGAGGCAGTCTGCTCCATCACTGGTTGTTTTATCCCTTCTGAATGTCAAAAGGAGCTGGTGTGGGCAAACATTAGCCTGTGCTAACGTGCCGGGACCAGCCAGCAGCATGATGTGGCAAACAGCCGCTACAGGCTGCAGTCACCAAGACACTTTGTGTCTGTAATTTCCTTCGCAGTTCGTATTACTTCACACTGCGTTCTCATCAGTCTCATCTGGACAAACTTTTGGCCATTTGAGTGCACAGAAACTACACACGTTTATCTTAAATTACATTAAATCTTCTTTTTGATAATAATTTTGCATTCAACTTGACACATTTTGTTGCCTCAACGCCTCACGAAGGCCAGTCCTCCAACAATTATTGTCGTGACCACTTAATGTTTAGATTATTACCTCTGCCGAGGAGGCTTTGTTTCCGAACAGGCTAGTTGTTACTGACGGATTTGAATTAAATTTTCAGGAGAGGTGGAAAATGGACTAACGCACATTCGATTCGAATTTGGTGGCGACCATTTTACAATCTGGATCCAGGAATGTTTTAAATGATTCTTTGCTATTGCAACATAAGTCCCAACATAAGTCCATTCACAGAAGGCTGGATGTGCATAACAGGGATATAAAAACATTATATTTTGGGCTAATTTCCTTTAGTAATGATCTCCTTCCCAAGAGCCACATCATAGTTTGGTTGAGAGTCATTTTCATGTTTAGACTGAATTGTTGTCACGTAAGTAAACAAAGCCCAACCAGTGTGTTGCTGCTGTAAACTTGTGGTTTGAAATCGCAGGTCCCTTCATACCGCACATTAGCTTGAATTGTAGCAGCATGCTCAGCAGAACAGGGGTTTCAGTGTATATACAGGCATTGTTGTGAAGGAATGAAAAGAGCAATAAGGAAAAGGTGAAGTTGTTTTAAAACTAACCCATCCTCCTTGCTGAACATGCTTTCAGCTACACTACATGTTGACCGGCTGCAGTTCTTGTGTAAATGACGTGCATCAGCTCTCCCGTCGCTGCTGTCACTTTGGTCACGGCTTCGTCATCCCGACACCTTTGCTCTTACTGTAAAGAGCGGCGTGTTTGTGTGTGAAGGAGTGTGCTCTCAGCTCCGCAGTAATCTAACACTGCAATTTAGGGACTACAGGAATGTGGCCTGGTGTTAACATACCTTGACAGGATAAACACAGCAGCCTACTCCCAGACTTGGACCGCTTATACATACAAGCCTGCCAGGGTCTGGGCCTTCACCAGCAGCGCCTGTCTGCCTGTCCCGGGGACGTTTTTGAAAAAGATAGGAAAGACCTTGGTGTTTAAAAGCTGCCTTGTGGAGTTTTTTTTTTTTTTTAAACAAATGTTATTTACATTCAGATTTACTCACCAAAATGCATCTTTGATGTATGATAATAAGAATGGCTAATGCATTTTCCTCCCCAATAAATATTTACACAGCTTATTTAACTGAAAAAAAAGTACCATCAATGGTGACATCCATCTATAGTTAGAGGTCACCTTCTTTTTTACTTTTCCTTGCATTCTTCTGCATATTTTGGGATGTTACCACCACGCATAGATCCAAACTGTGTGATAGAAATGGCTGAATTATGTATAGCATCCCCTGTGTGCGTGTGCGCGCGTGCCAAAGAAAAACTGCTGTCCACTCATTGTATGTACAGGACCTCGATCATTTTAGTTGACCTCGATGTTGCCTGTTGTGCTCAAATGCATTTTTAATTAACAAAGCCATTAACAATATTCAGAAAAGGGAATTGAAGTGTGCAAAGCTACTTTTAACTTTTAAAAGTTTAGCGCTCTATGAATGGGGCCAATTGCATTATTATTTTGTGGCATTAAATGATCTAAAAATCAATTATTTTGGTACAGTTAAATGATTTAAAGCTCTGCTGGCTCAGCAATGTTGCTTGAGGAAGCTTTAGGCTGTGAGTTGACTGGATGGACCCAGACTGTTAATAATCATAACAATAATCTGCAAGTTTTGTTCAGTTATGTGGGGATATTTTGTTTGGGGTTCATAACAGACAAGTGTAGCGTTTACGACTCCCACTGGCTGTTCCGTTACTGTTCCTTTTCTAAAAGATCTATCAGATCAGGGACTTTTCTTGATATGAAAGTGCTTTGAATCACAGTTTTAAAGGAATACTCCAGCTTTGGTGACATGTTCTTTGATCAGCTCGCTGTTGTTTGACGGGCTGATAAATAATGTTTTCCTCTCCTTTGTCTCTGATTCTTTTTCAGCTCTGCCCTTCAATTCTGGAGCTGTAATGTTCTATTAAAGCTTTCCTTGTGTTACCGGACCTGAGCTTCATCTGGGCTCACTGCTTCACATTAGTGGTGTAATACTTGACTCTGTGAGACTACAGTCTGTTCGGCTTAAAAACCTTATCCAATCACACTTGCTTGAAGCAAAAGAAAGGTTAAAAATAAATGCTGTTGCCTGCTTTATCTGTTTTTTTCCCCAATGAACAAAGCATTTTCTCCATTTGCTCCAGTTAGTCATTTTGGTGTCCAGCATCTGAAATAATGGGCATTTATTTGTTGCACATCTGCATTACCATAAGCTGTGCTCATCCTAGTACTCTCATCTGATTAAAAATAAAAGGTTTTATATTGTTTGATCACATTTAGTAAATGCACCCACAAAAGGTGTCCTGATTTTTTATTTTTTACCTTAAGTTACACACTTTTTTGACTGTAATGTGAACATTTCTGTACAGGTCCACCTTTAGAGCCTATTAGGGAGAAGCCAGTGTCAGGGAAATGGCCCTGAATCGGTTGTGGTCGATGGTAGCTGCTGATCCATGACCACTGGTCATTCGTGTTACTTTCTCCCTGTTCTAAAGAGCTCCAGCTTGTGCGTGTGTGTGTGTGTTTTGTTTCCCTTGCACAAATGGGCCTGTGGAATGACAAAGCACTACAGGATGTCTTTAGCGAGTCAGCATTAACCCCTCCCATCGCCTTTTATGGTCCAGAGGGGGAGGGTGGTCAGGCCTACCGATGCTGCCTCTGTGACTAATTGAGTAGTGTGCTCGTGCGTGTGTTGTGTGTATGCGTCAGAGAGAGAGAGCGTGTGTGTCCTAGCATCAAGGTGGGAAACTGCTACTTTCCTTCAGGCTTTGCATAACAGCACAGGCCCGCTTGTTTGGATTTCCACGCATTAACATGGTGCCTGTGAGGGGAAATCAGCAGTTCCTGCCGATGCTGTTGCATTTCAGTTAGATGATGTCAGCTGATAAAGGCACTATGATGGATTAGGCATGGAAAGTTGACTCAATTCTGATTAATAGATAGAAAGATATGTACCAAACATCTGGTGGTATACAGCGTTTATGCAACTGCAGCAGGTTCAATTAAATAAACTACAAACTATATATATACAGTAAATAAGGACTTTTGACCATGCATAATGAAAATTATAAGCTAACCTGACAATCAAACCTAATGAGAGTGAGATGAAGAAAATATCAACTACCAGTGTTGTTCAATTATCGTCAGCAGTTTGCTTCCACAGCCACTTAAATAAATGAGCAATTCACAAACATGTGATGAAAAACATCACTCAGTACCGTGAATGCTCCACGTGAGGACCTTCAGAAAGGAGGCGGAAGGGAAATGATGTTTTTTGCCCTTCGGTCTGAAACAAAACTTGTGGTAACAGTCACTCAGGCCGCACGGCACGTTGCAGGCAATATAAATTTGAAACATGCATAGAAGTGTGATTTGTCTGACACTGGCTTACTACTCACAATTGAGAAGTTGGCCCCCTTTAGAGCCACCCACCCTCCCACTGCTCCATGCAGAGGTCAAAGGTCAGTGGAACAGCCCTGGAGCTGCGAGACCCCAGACAGCACATGTTGGATATTTTCAGGGTCTGCTAGGACAGTTTCAGGGTCTGCTATATTTCCTCGGTGTACCGTGTATAATTGCACAAAACTGCTCAATTAAAGTATATTTTTATGCATCAAATAATTCAAAAATGCTGTGTACATTTAATAGAACTGCACCAGTCTAGATAATGTTTGCTGAAAATGTTAGGGCACGTACCTTTGTTTATTTCAGACATAATAACACCTTTATTGAGTTAAAAACTACATGACAAGCATTGGAGTAAGGCAATTAGACCATGAGCAAGCAACAAGTTTAGTTTACTTTATTATGCAATACTTTTTCTGTGTCTATGAATGAAATTAGTCTCACCAAAAATACAGAACTCTGATAAACTCTTAATGTTGACAATAGTGTAAAATGACAGAATAGCACTTAATTTAAATGGCTGTCAAAGTAACTCAACATAAAAGTAATGTCACGCTCTGAGGAGTGATCCATTTAAAGTAGTCTGCCACGTTAAATTGAAATAAGAATAAAGCAAAGCCCACTCATCTGAACTTAAAATGCTGTTTAAAATTGATGTCACAAAGAGTTCGCCACCTACGCTCTCAACAAGGCCGATATGTGGAACCAGAACTGAAAATTTACCTCCAGCACTGCTGTTGCATAAAAATCTCAGAAGAACTGCCAAACTTGTGTGGGTTCTTTTCTTAGAGGTGGCCTAAATCCTTTACACAAGTAACCTGCTTTACTGTTTACTTTCAGGTGGTTTTCTTATTAAACCACCTCAATATTGATGCATTCAAGTGGCCACCTGAGCAGCCAACAGCTAAAACGTGAATCTACGTATGCTGTGGTGTTAACTGAGGTTGAGCCGTGAAAGGAAAAGCCTGCGTTGAAACGACCCAGTTTACTGCTGCTGCTGACCACCATCTCACTTCGTTCTTGCTTCTATATGTAGGTGCCTGTGTGCAATTGTAATGTTAAATGAGTCCATACATGAGTTTGTGTTTATCTTTATGTGACTGTGTATGTCATGTGTGTGTTCAGGCCAGTGTGTGTCAAAAGAAAGACTTCCATTCAAAGTCCTGTATGTGTGTAAGGGGGGGGGGCCCTCTTTCACACTCAGCCGGTGGGAAACTCCTCTCCTCCTTTGGTAGTAGCACCATTTGCATATCTGCTATCCTCCATTCTCTTTTTTCTGCTGCTGCCTGAGAAGCAGAACAGAGACCTGCCGGATCTTCGAGCTCACAGGGTATCTGTGAAAAACACAGCTCGAACATGACTTCAGGCTTGACATCGATATTAAAATCTGGGTGCCGCACAACGCAGACAGAGTTGTATCGTAGTCCCGCGCATGTCGGCCATTGAAGTGGAATGCCGCTCGCCTGTGATAGGTTACTTGTTTTGATTCGCTTACATTGAAATTGGGACACATCTCAAAGGTAAACCACAATGAAAGAAGTGCAGCAAAACCAAGACGGAAAGAAATGTGGCACCGGCAATAAAGATGTGGAATAATAAAATGGATGAAGAAAGAAAACTAAAATGGTGCATTATATTATGACCTCTGTGTTTCTCTGTACTGAAATATTGGTCTTCCCATTAGTGCCATTTTTGTGTTTCAGCCATAGAATAAAAGCAGTTGATTGACAGAAAAAAAAAGTCCTACCTATTTTGATTAATTATTTGAAATTTACAAAGCAAAGATTTTCTTGTTATACTTTCTCAATTGTAAAGAAAAATGGGAGCCTGATTGTCTTTCTTGTTTTTTTTGTTTTTTTTAACTTTAATTTTAATATCGCAAGATATAATTTCAGGCTTTAGAACGTCTCACGAGTTCTTTGACATTTTCATTTTTTTAAAGAAAATAATGCAGAATGTTAATTATTTTGGGAATAGTGAATTCTATATATTGAGAATATGTAGATTAACTTTTTTTTAAAGGAATTTGGGGTAAATCTCATCAAATATATAATATAGAGAATATAGAGAAAACAATTGTTACTTCAGTTCAGAAAATTAAAGCTTATTCTCTTGTTGGAATTAATTAATGATCCTGTCACTCATTTTAAGCTCTGTGTCATATCCTTTTACTGCTCTCGAATGTATTTTAGTCCACTTTATATTGCGTGTGATGTGAATATACAGTAGCATAGATCAAAGGAGGATGTAAAGACCTACAGTAGGAGCAGGAGGAGGTGACCTCCTAGTGGTCTCAGGAGACATAAATCATGAGCAGTGGACAGGTGGGTTAGGAGGGGGCTGGACCCAATAAAGACCCCCCAGAGACCTTAGTGGGCAGAGCAGCAGCAGGACAGGTGGGGGTGCAGGAGAATTAGATTAGAAGGCCAGCAGAGGGATTTAATCTGCGTTTGCACTGTAGCTTCCTTTCCATGGGAGTTGTTATTGTTTTAGGTTATGGTGTGCATCGCACGAAAGGAGTCACTCAGGAATAACAAAGTTTGATGAGATACTGTTTTAGTCACCTGAAACAGAATTGTTTTCATAACTGTCTTTGAAGTTAATTGGCTAGAAAGCTGAATTTACTGTATATCTGTACCGTTAACATATGCACCTCGACGTCAACCAAGCCTCCTCTCTTGAAATGTCTGCGCGTGCAGATGCAAAGTGAGTCAATTTCTCTTGTATGTCATCATGATACATGCTGGTTTGTTCGGTACTGATTTGGTAATCTGCATACTTTATCTCTTGTAGTGCCTGTGGTGGCACTCAACAGTAAACTTCGAGTGATGTGTTTCCTTTTTTTCATTGTAGTTCTTGAAGCCTGTTTGATCTCTCAGTGAACACAACTGAGCTTTGACTCCAGCTTTCCTTTTGTTTTTTCACTTTAAAACAGCTGAGTGGGAGTAGAACTGTGTGTTTCAGTTTCCAAAAGAAATTAATGTAATTAGTTTTCACTCCAACATGTCCGAGTCCAGTCTTTCTTAACTTCCTAATATCATGTGGTGACATCTTAATGTTTGACATTCATGGGTTTGATTCGTAATGATATTATAGAGCTGTAACAATTGGTTTATCACTATTAAAATTCATTGGAGACTAAGTTGGTAAATTATTTGGAAATTTTAAGCAGAAATGCTAAAGGTTTGATAATTTCTATTTGTCAAATGTGAATATTTGCTCATTTTCTCATTTTCAAATTCAACATATTTGGGGTTTGGATGATTGGTCCGATAAATGATATAAAGATGTCTCCATCAATTCTAGGTAATTAGACGCATATTTTCAATGTCAGAACTATGATTCAATCAATCAAGAAGATACTTATAAATAGAATAAGACATAGCTGTGGTCAGTTGCACAGGTTCCTAATTGGTCTCCTCCTGCCAGGTGCTGTTACGAATAAATGTTTGCTCTGTGTGTCAACCTGACTTCTAATGATCTGCCACTTTGCCAGGGTTGCATGTACAGTATGTTGTATGGACGGGATTCTATTTATTCTAATGTTATAGATTTGTCATAGTTAGATAGATGTCTCTGTTTCCCTTCATGGCGCAGGGCTGATGGAGGAGACGATTTGATTAGAAGCTGAGCTGAGTGAGATGTGGATGTGCTCATTGTGTCTCCCCTCTGTTCTGTGTCCTATGGGCTTGATTTGCAGCGCATGGAGCCGGAGGGATGATATATGATGCTTGTAAAAGTGAACACCGGGAGGAGGAGCAGAGACGAGGTAGAAGACACCTCTTGCTTGCAAACAAAATATGCGAGTCTATTCAAAGCCCTTAATAACCTGTCAGAGTAGATTTAGTTTGTTTGTTGATGTAGGAAGGTGTTAGCAATCATGTGAGCAAACTCATGGCTGAGCAAAAGACAGAGCTGGAGAGGCTGGAAGAAAGGGAGTGTTGTTATTGAATTACAGGTGATGGTTGCTAATTGGGCCCTCCAGAGGTTGTGTGTGTGTGTGTTTGGCTCTAGGGATGCAGAGTTGATGAAGCTGTTAGGGTAAAGTACGGGGCCCCGGTGCGCTCTCTGAGTGCTGTGCTTTAGAGACTCTCCTGTCCCTGCGGAGGAGCTCTAATGGAGGCCACCCAGCACTGATGAATGACACACAGACTGGATGGATGGAGGGACCACAATACACGGGGTGATGCTTCTGTAATTGAGGTAGCTGCCGAGCCAGAAGAGCGTTTGATTTTTGATGAGCTGTAGGCATGAAGCAACACGTTTCCACCAGAGCCGTGACAATAACAGCATTATTACCCCACCATGGCTCTTGGCATATATAGGATGGCTGAGCTGTTCTGTAGTAGACATCCAGCTCAGATGGTTTAGGCATCTGACTGGGATGTTTCCAGGGAGTCTCCATTTTGTTTTTGTTTTTTTCATGAATATCAAATTAGGAGCAGACCATTGGGTAACCCCAAAAGTTACTGAAGGTTTTTTATATCCAATCTGACCTTGCAACGCTTTGGGATCCCCCACAAGAGGTGGAAGCATTGGCTGGTTTTGGTACTGTATATCTGAAATACATTGCTGCCATCATGACCCAGTGGAAAATGGATGGATGCGTGGATATATTTATAAAGCATAAACAAAATATAAAATTACGATATTTTCTTATCGCAAACATGGGACAAAGCAAAAAAATTGAAGATGCCCCCAGATGCCACACCCATTTTTTTTTTCAGATTTCCCTTTTTAATGGCTCCTAATTAAAAAAAAAAATAACCACTACTCTTCCCATTCCTGATTAGCTGAACCTGATTGGCTGAACGTATCATATCAAGCATTACAGATTAAACAGTGAAGTACAGAGCATCTGAAAATGTTTTATTTCCTTTTAATAGTGAAGCTGATTTAACTGAAATCCTCTTTAGTTAAATCCAAATGTTAGACACAGAATACTTGTTGGCACAGCTTTTTGTCCCCTTTAAGTCAGTATTTAGTAGTTGTAATTTTGGTGGTGATTATAACCTGGAGTTCGTTTGGATACGGTAAAGAAAACAGCATTTCTGCTGGTAACAATTCAGCGCTGGCCAAGCAAGTAGAACCCCAAAACAAACCTCTTCCATAGAAAACACTGGAAAACATGTATATATGTTCTCAGATTTTCTAGGAATAGTCTAAGAACTAAAGAAGTGAATGATTAACAATTGATAAAAAAAAGTGCTCAAGTAAAATAATCATTTGGTGCACCTCTAATCTAATAATTGAAATTAGATAACATGACATGGTAACAGGAAATTGGAAAGCGCTTCAATGAAAATGACAACCAAATCCTGCAGTGTTCCCAAGTGCTTTCACTCCATTAAATACTTCACACTGAACACATACAGTAATTGTTGTTTTTCTTATTCTGCTGAGTGTTCAGGATCTGCGCAGTTACTGAGAATGCCACCGTGCTTATCCACTTACATTAGGTAGATTTTCATTGATCAAAGCACTTTTGGCAGCAGTCTTGCCGCTGCAGCACGATTGCTGAGGTGTCTTTTCTTCTCTTTATAAGAGAAGTGAACAAACGATGCTGCAGGCTTTCTCGTCATTTTGTTTCTGTTTCGTTCTGGTGCCACTCAGAGGGATTTTGGCCCCCTCTGTCTTTACGAAGAGAAACTTGTGAGACAAATACTCTGAATCAAAAGAAAAAGCAAAACTGTTGTTTATGTAATTTTAAGATTGTTTGACACTTAGATCGCAATGTGATGTTCTACTCGGCGTCCTAACAGGGTGTCCACCATAATATTGCTCCAAAAATCATTTTCATTTAAATGAACACAGCAATGCAGTTTAGCAGTAACCATTCATCAACACATTTTGTATTTTAATTAATTCCATTCATTGTCTTTTGACTCTTCACACTTTTTTAATCAGTCTTTCAGCTGCTTCTTGATCCATTAAAATTCAGTTATTCAGTATGACCCAACCTTTTTAATGATTCAGTGTTCTTATAGGCAGGATTTGCAGTCTAGTGTCACAGCAGCAATCCCAACAGTTTCTCTACTATTTCTCAAGACTTAGTAGATTCATAGTTTGGCTTTGTTGCGACTTTATTATCTTGTTTACTTCATTATTGTTGCATAATACTAGTAGTGATGGTGTTTGTCTTGGTGCTGAGTGAAGTTCGTGGAAACTCTTTATCTTTGCACATGTCTCGACAAACTTACCTCCACTTTGCAAAAATGTTATATGTCAATCAACTTAACAGGGCTGGAAATCTTGCAGTTCATTGAATATTTTTATTGACAGGAAAGTGATAGCATCCAAAGCAAAACGATGGGAAGCTTTGTCTGTGGATGATAAATTGAGGTTCTTTTTGGACGTCAGATTTTGTCAGACATTTTTCGGACTTCACTAAAGCCAGTATTTACTTTTCTACCATAAAGTGGTAAATTTCTTTTTTCCTGTCCTTAATCTTGAGATGTTTGGAAGGTTGACTGTTGGAAGTCATGGGCCAGTGTAATCGAGGGTCAAAGCATTCAATTTCCTACCCTCATCAAGTATGTAACCTAAGCAGAAGTCTGGCTGAGTTGCAGTTTTCCTTTTCGGGGAATACGCAAGAGAACTGGCACAGATGCAGCTCTGATTCTGCAGCTTTTACATCTTGACTGGATTTCACCAATGCTTTTTGTTTTTCCCTCCGTACTCAATCAGCAGGCTTCTTAAAGTGAGTTCAGTCATGTGTATCAAGGCTTGTTGCTCTGCTTCTAAGAAATCTAACAGAAAAAAGGAGAAAGAAGCCCAGAACTCAACAAAAGATCAACAGTAATTACTGTGTTTCTACCAAACCTCAATATCTTAACTATGTCGTTCTATATCTGGGTGAAGATGACAACCCACATTTGACTGATAATTCTTGTAATCTTGTACAATTCTGAATCAGCCAACAGAGCTAAAATGTGTTTTAATTTTATTTAGTCATGCAATGTTGAGGGAATTTTTTACTGGTATGTAAAGCATACTTTTTTTTAAACACAGCAATAAGAATGTGAGTGGAGTTTTCATCTTCTTTTTTTTTAATTATTATTATTAAATTAATTGGCATGTAACTGGAAGATAATCATTACTTTCAACCATTAAATATGCAACTCTGCTCTTATAAGAAGACATGCTATTTTTTTAAGATGAAAAATGGGGCATGTAAAACTAATTTATCCAAAATAGATAATGTATATGGACATATGTTAATGGAACGTGACCTAAAATTTTCTTCCCTCGTCGCTTTTTTCCTGTTAAAGCTGTTCATGCCAGCCAGTCTTCTCTGCCACTCATTCCTTGTAGAGACAAATCCAATTTATATATGTACTCATTCTGCCCTCAGATTTCGCTAAAAACACAGCATTTACATGCAGCCAAAACACTTTTTGCTGCTTGTATGTGTGTGTTAATGCACTAATGCGTGTTTGTGTGTATTAACTACACCCCTCCCAGCGAAGCAGGTGTGCCTGGGCTTCAGTCCCAATTACAAGTCTCATAAATACCACCTGACACCGTTACAGCAGACAGGCTTCAATATAAAACTCTCCCCCCATGGCGTGAGCATGCATCCCTTCAGCACAATTACATTATGGCACACTTCAGGGGAGGAAAGCTACACCCTTGGCCAGAACCTCTTGGCATGAGCACACATACTGAGAATAGCTGCGTCTTGTGACTTCAAATTTGAGCTGTTTTCACTTTTGTATGTATAATGCTTTGTGTCAGCCATGTTTACATTGAAACACTTACGGAAAGCATATGATTTGGCTTAACCCTGGTGTAAAATCCATTGTTTGGCATTCAGTTCGTGCGGAAACACGTGGGCAGTGAGTCTTTTGTTTTTAATGTTTAGCCTCTTTGCTGCCTTGCCAAGGCTGACATTCAGTTGCCTGGCACTCTGAACTTGGTTGACGTTTGCTAAACTGCATTAGGAAGGTTAGGCCTGTCCCCGTGTTTTCCTTCCTTTCCTCCCTGCATTGTGAGATTGGTTAAATATGCACACACATACATGCTCACACTGAAGCACATATATCCTCACAGGCTGCTTATAATACATCAGGGGAGGTTGCTTTGTACGTTGGCAGGTTTAGGATTATGTTTTTGTCTTCATTGCCTACAAAGCACAGAACACCTTTGTGTTGTTTATTTTTGATGTTCTCCCTAAACACAGCGGTAAGGTAGAAAAAAGTAGGTTAGCATCTCATTATGCTCTCAAAACAGGTCAAAATATTAACAGACAGCAAATGGAAGGTTTCTACTGCTTAGACGTTTCTGTGCCCAGACAGGACTTTTAGTGCACCAAGTAGGACTGTTTGATCTGCTTGCATGCAAGTGAGCCGACGAAAAATCATGTAAGTGTTCCCATGTTCCCAGATAAACCTTTTGATTTAAATACCAAACACTCTGTTGTTGTAGAGCAAGGTAAAAGTGATCATGCCTGTAGCGGTGACTGCTGCGTTCAGCTGATCTTTAATCCAACTGCTGAAGGCTGGAGGTTCTGTGCCACGAAATCTCCTTTCTGTGCTGCCAGCTCTCTGGTACACGGGCAGGGTCTCATTTCCCAGCTTGACGCTCTCCTTGCTGACAGCCGTTCAAATCAAGCGAGCTAGCCGCCCAGAATCCAATCAGCAATGGTGTGGTACTCATTTAGCGAGGACAGAAGAGCCCTGCCAGCCGAGGCTATGTGCCAGAGAGCTGCCCTCAGACTTGTCCTGGCTGCTGCCAGCTTCTGACATATAGTAGATGGGCTTTTCACCAGCAGTGCCAAAAATACGGTGGCCTGATGAAATAATATGATGTAAAATGGTGGGATGGTGTTTAGTTGTCTGTTTTAACAATTTCCCTCTGGGATAAATAAAGTATTCTGAATCTGATGGATTTGGAAATGGAGATATTGTCAGAGGCTGCAGCTCTGTCTATTCTCCATCTGTGTTCTGATTATGAAATTAGTCTCCTGACTGGATATACAGCCCCATTTTTAAAGGCTTAATCCGTGAGGAAATTGGGATTTACTCATCAGTTACTCTGATTTATTAGCTGAATACAGCATGGTATTGATATTTTTAACTGAAATGTTTTGTTTTTCAGATCTACACAGCCAAATTTCAAGTATGAAATTTCAAGCAAAAGTTTTATTTAAGTTTAATTTAATTGAATCTGTATGTATGTATTTTTTTGTCAAGTCTGGTCTGTTTTTAGTTGATATGGTTTACTATAGCACAAACAAACCATATAAGTAAATAATTACAACTGCTAGTGATTTAGAACAGTGAGGTCATCTGTGGCTTCTGTAAGACAGGGTGCAATTTTGAAATTACCAGATTTGATTTAGAGATGGGAATGACTTGAGCATTGAACCATCCATCCATACCTAACTTATCCAAGTTGTTGACCGCACGGTTTCAGCAGAAAGTTTTTAGCACCGCCAATGGTGCTTCGGTGACCCAGGGCTGTCTGCTGACATCGAAAGACACTTCCGACCAGTGTTATTTCTCCACTTGCCACGAGGGCCTATGAGCTAATAAGGTCTTGTGTGGTTTTACGAGATCACAAGAGTAAAGTGTTAACAAATCACATTTGATTCTAGCGAAGCTATGCATTTTGAACTACAGTATTTACCCCAGTATGTAAAAATAATCCCTGCCAGGCTAAAGCAGTTAGCCATATTAACCAGCAGTTGATACTAAAACAGGGGTTTGCATCCAGTTTGTATCCAGCCTCAAGTGAGTGTGTCGTTTATGTTAGAAGCAAATATTTTGATCATTGTTACCTTACAGTTGACCTCAGTTTGCCCCGACTATTGAGGTCAGCAGTGTTATCTGAGAGCAACTTTGACATGACACCAATAGCCCATGTGAGTGTGCCCGGGCATGTTTATTCTAAAGCTCCGGGCAGATCCGCATGAGGCCTCTCGTGCTTAGCATTAAGCTCAGCACATATTTAAGATAAAGAAAGTGCTCTCTGCAATGCACACTTCCCCCTTGGACTGGCTTGTGTTGCTGAGGCAGTTATTTGTAGGAGAGAAACACAAATGTCATGTTCTACACATCAAAGCTCTTACTGATATTAAGCAACTTTTTGTAACCTGTAAGAGTCTACAGTTCTCCCACCTATTTCCCAAGGAGTTTTCAGCCAGAGAGGCGGTGTGTGTGTGATATGAATACTGAGCAGGTGAGAGCCAGGGGAAAATGTAAGCGAGCTCACAGTGAGTATTAGATCATGACCGCAGCAGTACCTACGGGGGCATAAATCTGGCTCACAGATTATTGATAAAATGGAAATGTTTTGTCCTTTTGAAACCAATGTAAGAGAGAGGAGAGATTAATTCTGCCGACAGGAGTGAAAAGCAAGGTTTCATGCTAACATGAGTAAGCCTAATTTTTAAAAAATGTACTGCTGAAAACAGGTCAAGGAAAAAGATTGTTGGCCTAAACTTAAGAAGAAAAAAAACAATTACTGAATATATTTTCCACCAACTCATGGTCATGGTCTCCACAGGGCAGAATAGGTGGCAAATATGTAGACTGTACAGACATATGATTCCCTGAATGCATCCAAATCAAAGATTCTTCACAAGTTGAAACTCAAGTATACTGTGAGAACTGTTTGCACAAAAAATCTTCGGAACCTTAAGCAGTGCGGGGCGGTGCTTGGTGACACACCGCACCGCGCAACCTCCGGGTACCCAACTCTCCTCTCCCCTCCGGGGTTAGGAGGGGGGTTCAATGTCTCCTACAGATGTGCTGGAAGTAACGGATTTGACTCATCTGACCATGAAGCTTTGTGTCTGTCCATTATGCCGTATGATAGTCATTGTATAATAAAGGTTTTTTTAAGGTTGTAGAAGGGAGGATGAATCCACGGGGGTAGGCTAAGTGTTACATGTAATGAAAGACTAAATAGCTGAACCTGAATGGCATTTCCAGTGCAATAACAGTCTTTGAAGGAAAGGTCATTGGAGACAATCAATGCGCGTAACTGAAGCAAGGAGAAGCACCACCTTTTTTTTCAGTTGCATAAAAGTCCTTTTTGAAATAAACTGTAGAAAATAAAAGCCACAAAGTTGTGTACAAGATCATTACCTAAAATAAAAAACAAATCATGTGGCCACGAGAGCCACAAACGTCAAATTATTTTTTAAAATTTTGCTTATGTGGCAGCTTGACTGTCTTTGGCCGGTTGATTCTGGAGGTTTGGCTCTTGACAACCACTGATGAAGCAAGGCTCGACTGAAAGGATATTAACCTTGTTGCGCCCATCAAACATCCACCCAACCCCCACTCAAGTATAGAGTGACAGCAGAGATGGAAGACCGAGGAAGGGGGTTGCGCATTGCATTAAAATCCATTAGGTGTTAGCCCATTAACTGTACACGGAGAGAACATGGAATGTGCCCAAATCTGTTGAGCAGGTTGGACAGATCTCCACTCTGTTGTGTAAAATTGTCCAGCCACACACTTTGATTGATGCCTGCTGGAAACTCTACCTCCTTCACATGGAGGTCGAAGGTCATGATCAGCTGTATAACGGCCCAAGGAGGGAATTACTATCAAGGACACAAAAGCAGTTTGCTTGCAGAGTTAAAGGCCAGCTGTTTGGTCCCCACAATTTCAGTTCACTGTGCAGGAAACCCCAGCTTGTTGTGCAAAGAAAATTGAAACTAGAGTGCATTATAGGCAAGCAATGATTCTTTAATTTTTTTTTTTTCTTTGTTATTTATTTTAGTTAATGGTCTGGTCTATATTGGAGCCACAACATCAGCAAATGAATTAATTACCAAACAGGAAATAACCAAGAACTCTCTGGATCACCTTTTGCTTTTCTTAATGTTGCATTTTAGTAAATAGTTTTTTGGATTTTGGAAGGCTAATAAGGAGATTTAATGACATCATCTTTAGGCTTTAGGTATTGAATAATCTCATCTTAATCCACCTTTAAAATTTGGTATTGATCTGTGCAGTAGTTTCAGAGTTATTGTTTTTACAATCATGGCTATGCCAGTATGCAGGGTGATATCAGTGGATGCAATTGCTTGGAGCGCAGATAACAACACCTCATGAACAGACCCAGGGAACACTGAATAATATATTGTAGACCGTTGAAAATAACCGTAATTTAGAATCAAGCATTGGTGGTTGACTCTGGAAAAATAAATGCAAGCTTGCTATCGAGCTGGTTTGCCTCTCTTGAGACTATTCAAACTGTATGAAAGTGGAGCAAAAGTATCACATTTATATAATTAAAACCCAGCTGAAGTTGAACATAACGTTCACCACCTAATAACACAGTCATCTGTTTTTATAAAGCCACAAGTTAGGATCTCAGATTGCATTTTTTTTTTTTCCTTCCAATCCAAAGGAAGTTTTTGTGAGCACACAGTTTTGTGGTTCTGTTGTATCATTTTCAGTACTTTTAGTGATCGGTCACAACCACATGCGAACTTGCCCTTCACCCTTTTGAATATTCAATATGAAATATCACTGAGAGAGAAACAAAGAATATGTGAGGTACCTCCTGTTACCTGCTGACAGTCAGTGATGCACTTGACAGACTTGATGTAGGAGCCAATTTATGGCAGGGAATGTGAATGTAGGGCTCAGACAGCCCACAACATTGGGAAAACCATTGTTCTGTGAAACTACTGGGTCAGATACCACTGCTGAGCATCCAAAACACATTGACGACCCAGATTTGCTCCCACCAATAACTGTCACTCCTGCAGAACAACAGAGGATCCTAAGGGGATCTGCAAAAAACAAACCGCAAATCCCCAGTTCCCCTGAGGCTTTACAAAAGTGTCATCTGCATCATGTCTGTGCGTTTGTTGCATGTTTTTTGGAACGTAAGGTGTGCGGCGTGGAGAAAGTGTCGCATAAACATTTTCTCCAGGAATCTGGGGTTGGATAATAAGCTGGTTACAGGACCAGCTCCAGATGTGCACCGGGTTAGACAGACAACAGAGACTGGAGAACAGTGTGTTTTTATTTATGGTGACGTTTTAAGCATTTAGTGAATGCTCATATCCTGAATGATTTGGATTAAGTTAAAACAGCAGAAGAAAATCTGTGTCAGGCTGATGTAATACAGTACTGAATCAGCCTTTTTGGAAAGTACAAAAAAATAGTGGTAAGGTTTTTCTGCTGTCTCCTAGCATACTTAAATGATTAATTGAAGAATTAATCTATCAATAGATAAATTTTGTGCATGGACTCATTTTCTTTTTATGTTAATTTTGCATTTTCCCACAGAGAATACTGGCAGAACACTGTTTTATTAAGTTAATTAGCAGCCACTTTAAGGCAAGGTGACCTGCTCACTACTTCCTAAAGAATTAAAGTACATTAGCACTCACAAGTATAAGCACTCCCAAATTACTATTGATCATGTGATGGAAAAATGAAATATTTATTTGTATGCTTTGATTAAACTGCCAATGAAGACCTGTAGCAGGAACATGAGGATGACTGTGTAAAAGTATGGTACGTGTAATTTTACAGAACCATGACAGCATCATATCATTACATAATGGTAGTGTGGCAGAGTGGTCTACGGTGCTGCAGTTATTTCAATGCTTTGCTTTAATATCCGACGTCTGTACAATACTCACATTTTCCAGAGGTTCCCCTCTGGGTGAAAATATTCATAGCGTGAGTGCATGAAAAAAAACATGGCTTTTGGGCAGGCTTGTGTTGGTTTGTACTGAAAAGAAGGCGTTCCTCGATATTTTATAGAAGGATTTTTTAAAAATTTATTTTTAATAATTTTGTGATAAGTTTTTAGAATAAATTGCAGCCAAGCCAGTTACTTTTACTACACTTGTTTTGTTTTGAAGCAGTTAGTAGTTAGTTTAAGTTTGGCTCATGCGTTTTTGGGCCAGTGAACCAGAGTCGCTTTAGAAAGCTGTAACAGCTTGTAAACACGGATACTGTTGCATCTCTGGTTCGCAGTGTACTACCTGCATACTTTGTTCTTATGGTTGTAAAAATACTCCTGGTTTAAGATTTGAAATTGAATTTATTTGATTTTCAAAAATAGTATCACTTAAAGCTTGAGAGAAGATGTTTAGTTTCAAACACATTTTGGATACAACTAGGCTGCTCATGTTCAAACACAAAATATCACGTCTTTCTTCTGTGTAAAGTGCCTGTGCGAAGGTTCCCCTTGTATCTACTGCTGTATTAACTAATTTGTATTCAAATTAATGGATGGATTCAGGAGCAGCTCCAGCTCCACTGCATTTCAGCTAGCTGCTTTCTTCTCCCTTCCTCTGTGTCATGTGGTGAGAGGCCATGTGCTCAGAGTTTCTCCTCCCCCCCTCAGCACAATGACCTGTCCTCCCGCCTCCTTCTTCTCCTCCCCCCGCGAGCTGGCCTCTCCATGCTTAGTCTCTGCTCGTTCCCAGTCAGCGGTAGCAACCTTTCCGAACGCTTTAGCGCTGATTGGTGAAGCATGGCTCTCAGCTTGGTTGCACTCATTGGCTGCTGGTCTTGCTCTGAAACATGGTCACTCGATGATGGTAGAGGCTCTTGATAGTCATATTTTTGGTGTTCGCAAGTTGCTTGCCATGTTTATCTACAGTCAGCCCAATGCCTTGATTTTCTCATTTCTCTTTAGTGGATAATTACCACTTGTCCAAAGTGGTAAAAGCTCTACTATTAAATTCCATTAAAAACTATTAGAATGGTAAAGTAATTCATGTTTTTTTTTTTTAATATGCATTTTCCAGCCACTACATCAACAGCAACAAAAATGATTCCCTGCCAGTCAAATTTAAGGAGAACCTACCTAGAGTAAGAATGACTGAAAATGTGGGTTATGTCATTAAATTGACATGAAATCCCATGGTTACTCAATTAAATTGCTTGGGGCTGTGTTCCAGTTAGTGTTGTGGAGTCTGTCCAGCAAACATATTTACTTTATTTAACGCAAATGGTACTGAACCCATATAGTGTCATTGGTAACACCTGTGTTTATACTACTGGGTTTTTCCCAAAACGGCTGCTGTGAAAAAGGTAAATTATTATGAACTGAATTTACTGAGGATCAGATAGCATGGTTCATTGTTTTGGCAACTGTGATACACTAGAGCAACCCAGAAATGCATAAATTGAAATCATGAAACCAAATAAGAGAGAAATTGGGCCCTTCAAAAGGATCTTGGAAGAAATTCTCTCATTATTATCGAGACTGCGCACAGCATTTGAGAAGGAAGGGTTGACCTCACAACCTGAAAAGAACGTTTTAAAGAGTTAATCGACATAACAGAGTGGGTGTGACATTATTAATTACATTTTGATCTGGTCGCACCAGTACTCAAGACAGATCTGGGTTACTGATTCATTACAGAAAGACCTGTGTCTTCCAGATATTGTTTAGTGTCACAGTTCAGGGAATACAGAAGCAAACACAAATGCAGAAGGAAAAAAAAAAGGCGAATTTGTTGATATATTGATGTAATAGCTTATTAGCACTACAGGTGGATATAGTCCAGGTAAACATGCAGGTGATAGATGCTTGAAAAGAAAAGCACAAAGCAAGCAATTAACACGGCTGATGTGACAGAGGAACAAAGCATCTTAGCTGGTGTATGAACATGGGACTGATGATAGAAATGAGACGCAGGTGTGGAGAGGACTTCAGGTGAGGTGATTGAGGTTATTCAAGGGCAGGATCAAGAATAGCAGCAATAAAGGAAAAGGGTTCTGTCACACATGACGGCAAATGGCCAACACTTGTTGAGACGATATGTGGGCAGTACGGAATATGACAGATGGAAATTAGCGTGATGAATTGTACATCCTTTGAGGGGTTAACCACAAACGTTTTTACTTTGGGTTTTGGCTGCGGCTCTGGCAGTCAAAGTACACCAAAGTTCACACAAAGTCAACGGGAAATCAGGATGTGAACTTGCAGTGCCCACTAGGCAAATTCAATTTTAGTTTTTTCCTTTTGCTCACATAGAAAATACAATGTTGAATTTATTAATGTGTGACTGTGCCCTCCTACTGAAGAACAGGGAAAGTGGAGATGTTGCTGAAGAGAGGGACAGCATGGCGAATATTGTGACACTTCACTAACACTCATGCTGTCAAAACCAGAGCAAATGTTGGAAAGCAACATGCAGTCGTTTGGCTCCGAGGCTGCAACGATTCAGTTTTCCCTGAACTTTTACTGCTGCTGGTGCCAGGTCTCGTCTTTTTTTGAAGCCAAATTAGCTTTCTTTCCAAATTTCATTTTCAGTAATTATGCAATCAGACTTCCACTCTAGAGGCTGGTTTCACTTTTTTTTACCGTGGTAAAGTGCAAACTGTTAACCTATTTAGGTGTTACTTCATGGTAGTATTTATAGGTACGAGCGCATCTGTTTGTCTTGTATCTGTTTGTGTGGTGAGGTCAGACCCCCACTGCTGTCTCAGGAACAGGAAGTGAAAGTGGTGTCAAAGTGTAGAAATATCACATTAACTCTTGCCTTTATTATCAGCATAGCATCTTATTTTAATATCAAACCATATTCATAAAGTGATTTTTGCTCTAGTCTCCCAAAATAGTTCATCCCTCCAGCTGATGTATATACAGTATATCAGCACAAATGGTGTGCTATAGGCTTTAACCTTTATATTGGCATATTTGGAGTCAACCTGCTGCTAGACGTCAAGGTCTACACTGGGCAGTAAGGAGTGTAAACCTCAGCCTATAGGCTGCAGATGGTCTCTCTCATAGCAAGAAGCAGGGAACAAGAAAATGAGTGTTGAGTAGCTTTCTAAAGCTAACCTGTTTACTGTGGGTCATGGTGCACATGCACTGCAGTTTAGGCATGATGAATTAAATCACAAGCATGTGATGCATGGATAACATGTAGCCTGTCGTAAGCGAGAGCGCTGTGAAAGAGCATGCGCACAGCCATTTAGCAAGCCGACAAAATTTCAATTTATATGCCAAAGGGTAGACCTACATAAAAATGGAATTAGAAAAAGTGAAGAGAAGAAAATGCTAGTCCAGCACTTTCTCCAGGCACACACATATACACACTTTCCCTGTCTCGCCCTCTCTGTCTGAGTAACAGCTAGGCTTTTTAGGTAAATTGAATCAGGCGCTCCTCTGTCTGTTGGGCTCTTGTGTGGCATATGGCATAGAAACTGAAGCCATCAGATTGATTTTTGCGTCTCGCAGTAGGCCTTTGCCTTGTTCAGCCCGCTGTTGCAGGGATGGTCTGGCTCTTTGACTGGATCCAGCAGAGCTGAAAGCCTGAGAGGTTGCCGCCTGCTGGACCCACTGGAGCCTTCTGTCTCTGGTTTATCTCATCTTGTGCATGAATACTGTCACCGGTAGTGCATGCAGTGAGTGTGCATTGTCAGTCGGTCTCTCTGTGACTGTGACACACTCTATTGTGTATGTGAGTGTCTGTAGGGAGTAGATCTTATGTAACATCCCTAGTCTTCCAATCCCACAGGTCTGCTTCAGAGACTTGTAGAAAACGGGGTCAGTCCAGCTCCTCTTAATCGCTTATTCTTGGCGAGGCAGCCTTGAGACGGCACACACACATGCACACGCACACATGTGTGCGTATCATCATGAGCTATTTTCTCCCTGACTTGAGGTCCTACCCTTAAACCTGTCCTCCATTTAAGCCTTTAGACTTTGAAGACTACTAAAGAGATATTTCACCAAGAGGCAAAATCCAGCCTCTTGTTCCCCCAGGTCGTTTGTCAAAGCACATGGCAGCAGCAGAGACAGGCAGACTACATCACTGTGATTAGCCCGCTAGCCTCTTACTCATGGGTGACTGATGTTACACCAGCAGAGAGCCCATCAGCCCTGCTCTTTGTCATAAATAGTATTTTGTCGGGGGACTTAAATAAAGTGATGGGAGGGAAGTGCCTTTTCCTGAACCAGCCTTCATGAAGCTATCATCAGTGCTTTGTGTCTGTATTTATGCTTAGAATCATCAATCATCAACAAGTTGGATAACCGGTTCATGGCAATTCTTGTTTCTCGCACATGTTGATTTGGTGCTTCTCATTGATTCACATGATAGTACACTGATAAATTTTTGAGTACATTAAAATAATAAGATTTTGAATTGTAGATATTATTTGTAGATATTATCAGTTGTATTCATTGTGTATATTTAAAAATACTGTATGTATGTACACAAATTAGAGTCTTTGAATTAAGAAGACACCTGCAATACCAAACCAAATATCAACATTTCATATCTTCATACCCCATATTTGATAGCAGTGTGTTGTTCTGAGCATATGATATCCACCCATAAAGCTCACCATTGTCTTCATATGATAGAAAATGAGGGCTGTTCCAGTAAGTGCAGAATTTTCAGCCAATACAGAACACAGTTAAAACAACAGTAGAGGATATAGGTAATTCTGAAAATGTGATGTTGCCTGCAGCAATTTCATTAACTAGGAGCCTGTCAGCCTTTGTCTGCAGCTTCAGTCTGGACTCACCTGTGTGCCCATTAAGTCACGAGTCAAACTGGCTGAATACGAGAAATCACCCATGATAGATTACTGTTTAAACCCCTGTAATCCCGTTGTAGCTGTTGCTGGTGTAGATGGCCCTTTTGACGGAGCAGATTAGTAGTACATGTACTCCTGTTGCGCAGATTAATGCATATTCTGTAGTATGAAATTAAACTAAAGCCAAACTAGTTGCGTTCTTGTGCAGATGCCGCACTGAAGGAAGGGAAACGCCCTGCCAGAGTAGTGGCATGACTGAGGACGATGTGTGTGCTAGAGAGAGTGAGTGTCTGTGAGGTAGCAATTTACGAGTGAACGTGATGGTGCAGTGTTATGTGATTGACTACCTGCCTGCCTGCCCGCCTCATCCTTGAGACACAAACAGTGACAGGCTTTTAGTTACTCATTTTTTAAGTGAGTGTTGTTTCTCCTCCTGTGCATTTAAAGGAACTGGTGTCCACCTTAGTGGTTTTGTTCTTCTTTCTCAGATGTGACTTACAAGTGAGTGGATGACAAACGAGAATGGAATTGCTCCATTAGGCCGAAAACATTTATAGAGCTAATGCCACTGCTCTGTGATGCTGTCATACTTTATCTTGTCAGGTTGGGTTGTATAACTGTGACCTGAAGGAAAGTGACACAAATGTGTAGATTTTTCTGAGATGGTGGGGTGCTATTGACACTAGCTAGCAATTACAGCTTTGCATTTTCATTTAATCAAGGTTTCAGATTCAGAATCTTACCGTATGTTTTGGCATATACCATTGGTAGAACATATTTGTCTTGCAGAAAATATGGTTATGGTTTTGTGGTGGTTCCTTTTTGATTGCTTGTTTCCTTTTTCATGTATGATAGTAAAAGTAATGTCTTTTTTGCTGATGTTGTGGGTAGTTATTCATGCACCAGTCCAATCTGGGTATTGGCCAAGATAGGTCCAGTCTACTGCAAATCATTAGTCTTTATTCACTGTCAATAAATTTGTATTGATAAATCACTCTGTCAATAAAGACAGAGCCTGACCGACATGCAGTTTTTGGGGTCGATACCAATGTCAATTTGAGGGAGTAAAGAAGTTCTGATATCAATAATCCCTCATGTATCAGGTACAGGCTCAGGAGGATTCAAAAATGCAGAGTCACAGGGAGATTTATAGTCAAAACCTTTTTAATCCAAAAATGGGTCGACACTGGGAGATCTAACTAATAAGCAAATGTACAGTTTAAGGTACAGGCAAACTCAGTAGTCGAGGAACAAAACAAGATCAAAACACGGGGTGCTCACTGGGAAGACAAGACAATCTGGCACAGGAGGAGATGGACACAGGGTGTAATTACACAAGGAAGGGGTAGACAATTAGACACAGGTGAAACACATTAGGGAGAAGAGGCAATCACACACACCTGAGGGAGAAGACTTGACAGGATATGGGGAATAAGACACAAACAAAACTTCGAAATTAAACATGAAACACAGAAAGACCCTAACAGACAGACACATAACACTACCGGACCCTGACATCATGAGGTTATCAAAACATTTGAATCAAAGATATGCAATGGAGGCAGTATTTTACAAATCAACAATGACCTTCAATCGTCTTAAATTATAGCAGTGCACTGACACACAGTAACTTTCACTGGAAATTTGATGATTATAAATCTCCCAAAGCATTGTGTTTTTCAAAATCTTTTTTCTTTTATTCTTTTTTTAAAATTTCAGCTGATATTGATAACATATACCATATATATCTGCAACTGGACAGGGTAAATAATTATTAGTGGCAGAGAAATAATAAGAACCCAAAAGTATCAAGTAATTCGCCATAGTAGATACCTCACAATGTCTGGCCTTCTCCCTCAGATTGAGTTATCAGGGTGTAGTCTAAATGAAAATATGGAAAATCTGCTGTAATGCTATTGAAGGGGTGTTTACAGTGACGCCTTGTTCGCTTATTAACTACAACAGATCTAAGAGTCGATGAGGTATAAAAGGGAAGACAAGCACTGAGGTAAACAGGAAGTGACCACTCACCACTTCAGCTCCCCCATTTCCCTATATGTCACATCCTGTGAGTGGACTGTGGTCAGTTTAAAAGCACTGTGTTAGCATGTTGAACCAGTTGTTGTCAGAATGAGTTAAATCCTGCTGATCCTACACTCCTACACACAAACACTGAATGTGTGTGTGTGTGTTTAGTCAGGCAGGTAGCCGTAAGTCGCTGTGGCAGCTGAATGTCAAAGATTCATCTACTTGGCAGATCATGTTTTTACTGACTTCCAGCCTCAGATGGACTTTGAAAAAAGCTGCAAAAGCCAACACTGCTTTTTGCAGTGGAACTCCACTCACAAAAGCACATTTTCTTTTGTCTTGTAACAGGGGTCAGAGGTCAGAGGGCAGGTGACCTGCAGAGAAATGCCCTGGAACTGGCTACAACAATAACATTAGACTTTGCAATTTAAAACGGTGTTGGAATGGAAGGGTTTGATTCAGTGTGAGATGTAAGTTATCAAACAATTTATTAAGCTCTTTTCTAGCTGTAGTAGGAATCTATTAGTCAATATTTGCCCATTCTTAGTGCTTAGCAACAACTTTGCCACATTTGGTGGTTGGACTGTTTCGAATTCTGCTGATACAAGAAGTAGCTGCGCCCTGAAGTGTGTTTCAGAGAAGAATGGTTTTAGCTTTATGCACTCTAATGTTTAAATGAAACTGAAAACCTCACTCAAACAGAAACAAATATGTCATTTGTTGTTGCTTTGCTTGGTTTCCTTAACCTGAAATTAGTCAATCTTTTTTTGGGAGGGGGGCGTTTCTCCTTAACATATTTTTTTCAAACTGTTTATTCAGTTTCTTTTTGACACTGCTCGACTATTGTACACCTGTCATAGTGAAATAATGCTGTTTTTAATTGTGTTTTTATACTTAAGGTTAAGCTTAGAATTAAATAGTATATTAGAAAGGATTTAACGGAGTAGTGTATTTATTCAGATATTATAGTTAAATATGAGGATGTGCCGATATGGAAATTCTGGGCCGATCAAACAGCAATTTGGCCAATATCTAATTTTAGGGATTCAAATTTTCCTTAACTAATAGTTAGACACCTTAATAATGAATAGTCAGTTAGCTATTAACTAAAAAAATGACTGAAGTGACAGGCATGGAATGGACTGGTATGGTCTCTGCTAGCAGGACGGCTGACTTAAAATACCAGTTTTTATCGATTCAGTGGCATGTAAATGTTAAGTAATTCTGCAGTTGACGCAGTCTAACAGTCACTTGTAATAGCCACCTTCAGCTCGTCTTTTGCCTTGCACTGCTTCTCGATTTGGTTAATAATTGTAGCTCTTGAGGGGGATGCAATATCCTGGTTCAGTATAATTCAGTAGCTCAAGAAACCCCCTTTCTGTACACTGTTGTTGTCTGCATCATGTTTCCACTCTAAAGCAAAAGAGTTATGTTCTCTGCACGCAAATCACTACATCTTCTTTTAACTTACACAGATGGAATATTTATTTTTGGAAATAATGTTCCACTTGTTTCTTTCAGTTTATAATAACAGGCGAGTTTGAGTGAAGTGCACACCCTCTTCTGGCATAAAAGTTAATTACACTCCACAAAATGATAGGGATATGGCATTTTAATATATGCATGTTGTCATGATGTTTGTCACAGTTCATAAAAAAGACCATATGGACTAACTAATTCATTGGATTAACTAATTCAAAAAGGTGATTTTCATCAGGTGTTGGACAGTAGGTGTAGCAATGTTAAACGGGCACAGCGGATCATTATCAGCTACTGGTATCAGTGAATTCCACCTTATTTACTGATACACTGATTCCAGTCAACCACGTCGTATTGGCTCATAATGTGCCAATAAATCGGTGCATTCCTAATCAAATATACATTGACACATATAATCATGATAAGATAAACAAAATAAGAAATTATAATTCATTTTTAAATTTGACCATACATTTTCCATCAACTTTCAACTTTGAGCAATAAGCATGATGTCAAATCAAAGGCGCCCTCCTCTCCTCCTTCCTGGGTCTGTGTCGGCTCAGAACTCTTCGAAGATATCGACGTAACAGTCTGCTTGACCAGCCTCGTTCATACCTGAATATAATGTTGCATGTCTGAGATCATGGAGCACTGATTGCCTTTTCTCACTGAGATTATGAGCCTGATTATGATTTATGTGCACTTCTTCATTTAAATAACTACAGCTGTTCATCTGAGGCTGGATGTGTTTCAGTCAAAGCTTTTTCATGGTTATAATGGCATTCCACACTGATCGGTGGAGCTTTTCATTTATTAGGAAATTACTTGGTGTTATTGAGGCCACTTTGCCTGCTGTTAATGGACAGTTAATATTTCCCTTTATGTTGAACCATGTCCTTTTTAACAGAGAAATACCAGACACCAGAATTTAACTTGGGCAAAAATGAATGTCTCAATTAGAGTTACCTCTTCAACTTGAAATCCCAGCTCAAGGACATTTAATGAGGCAGTGGGAGTTTATATAAAAATCTGGCCTCGACCAGCCCTAATCCATACCACCTCGCTCATTAGTGTTTATATGACTCAGTGATGAACTCCAGTTGGGTAGACAGATGATGATGATGTAGCACAGAGGTGCAGTCAAATCAGTGATATTGCCAGGAAGCTGTAGCAGAAGGGAGAACAGAGCTGAGCTGCGGATGTTATGTAATACTCTGATGTACTGACACCCCCTGCTGGTCATGACTCATTACACACACACACACACACACACACACACACACACACATACACACACACACACACACAAATACAGAATGTCATGTACCTTGTTAATGGACTGATCACACACAAAAATTAAGTCACTGAGTGGCTGCAAGTATCTGGTGTGACGTGTGAGTGTGTGTGTGCGTAACTGAAGATTTCCCAGTGTTGAGTCAAACCTGTGAATGGAGACAATACTAGAAAAGTACAGTATGAACCATAGAAATAAAGTAAGTACACTGTGTACTCTTTGGTATTTTCAACATGGGATCTGTTAAATGGCTCAAAAACATTTGCTTATTCATCCAAATTATCTTGAATTTTAGGGTGTGGTGAAAATAACATTTGGAAATTGGCTGTTGAACATTAAAAAAGGAATGAATTTAGACAAAATATGCTTAGATTTCAGCTCTGATTAGTTTTTAATTTGCTTTCTGGATTAGAATCTTCATGGCAAATTTGTACTAAGACAGTCACCTGAATCTCACTTCCTCAAATCACTCACTTGCACACACACGCAGACATCAGCAGTGATGCCAGTGATTTCTCAGGTGTAGTGTTGTCCTCGGATTCACGCCCCAGTCAGCTGCACTTGCAGTAAATAAGAGCTTTGGGGAAATTACATCAGCAGCAGGGTTGTACCACCTGTCACCCTGTAACTTGTGGTAACTTTGAAAGTGATGTAAGATTCACTTTGGGCCTTTAGCCAACATGTTGTAGAAATCTGTAGCTATTAAAGATTTATTTCAAAAGATAGTATTTACAGTTTGTAAAAATTAAAATGGGTTTAGATAATGATGACTGGCAAAGAAAATATCATGGTCACTTTTTGGTGGAATTTATCACTTTATGTCTCTCCGCCTCTTGATTGGTTAATGTGGATATAAATGTTTAGTGTGTGTTTTAGAGTTGATGAGAGTTGATTACACGCATTTTAAATTAAGTCTCCCAGTTTAATGGCTGAAGCTGGCGCTGTCGACAGGTAACTCCTAGGTGCTGGTTTTCTAGATCAGTTGAAAATTCTGTTTAACTCAAATGAGGATTCGTAAGACACAAGAATTTTCAGGCGGACGCCCAGTATTAGAAATCAAGTTGAACAATAACGAAAAGTTGTATAAGATTATAGTAAAAAAAACCAAAAAAACAAAAAAATCCAGACTAATCGGTGATGGAAATTGAAGCACAATTTATTCACTTCTTTCACAAAATCTTGAAATTTTATGTGTACGTTCAGTCTAATGTGTCATCCACGATATGTGTTACATATATATATTTATAGGTATTAGTACAGTTTTATTATGATTATTATGGCCAAAAATATACCTGTACATGAGTATGGCAGCCCCAATTTTTCCTAGACTGTCAGTGCATGAACAGAAGTGCATGTAAACTTAATACCATGGAAAAATAAGGAATACCAAACTTCCAAGTTTTTTTTCCCCAGAAAAATAAAAATATTTGAATTAATCGTTTGCACTCAGCTTTTATTACAGAGTGCTAAAAGGTCCGCCTTGTAAAAGAGGATCCTCCATCTCAGAGGGACTAACCTAGTTTTGATGATGATGCTCTCACAGAGGGACTTGAGGTAGGTAGACTCGGTATAATCAGTCTCAAATTTACCTTTTTGGTAACTTGCCGAGAGTGCTGGTGGTAAAAAAATAGATGAAACACAGAGAATATGTTAATATTGATCATGTAACTGTTTAGTTGTTTTCTTTTTAATGGCTTCACACCAGTTTTAACCTTACAGTTTTATGTAAAACAGTACAATAGATTTATTAGAAGCTCACCATTTTATATCTCTGGGTATATTTTGCCATCATGAGTAATGTTGGAAATTAATATTTTATTTTTTTTTTGCACAGTTGGATTTAATGTTCCTGTTATGTTTTCCAGACAATATACTCTAGTTTAAGTACTGACACATGCCACTAATACTGGCCAGTAGGCCTCCAATATAAAACAGAGACAAAGACAGTAAAAGTGAAAGTTACTGCCTTCAGTACTCTGTGAAGGGAGGGATTAATGAATTGATATTTTGTCCGGACAGGTTAGTGAATCTTTTTTTTTTTTTTTTTTTTATAAAACCTGTGTCCTTGAAAGGCCTAAATTACATCCAGGAAATAACCTCTTAATGTTATTAGAGGGAAACAGCCACCCTGGCTCGATCTTAGGATGCACTCACACTAGGTCATCTCCATACCGAGCTCAAGCTTGTTTGACCCACAGAGTCCAGTTTGTTTGACTAGTGTGTGTGCTTCATAGCCTGCTCAGGCACAGTACCCTGGCACAGTTGGAAGAGTTGTCTTTTCTACTCTCTACAGCGTGGTTGCTCTTCCTCTCGACAATCGCCGCCTTGCATATCGGCTGAATTTGGCTGTGTGTGAACAAAAAGACTCCAAATAAGCCTGTTAAGTTGCAGTCATGTTCTCTATGTTATTTTCAATTGTCCAAGGACTGTGATTTTTCCATGTATTCTTGCTGTAAACTAATGGACTCTCCATGATGATGTAAGCAATATGAGTGCAGCCCATAGGGGGGGACTGGGGAGGGGGGACGGTCCTGCTTCGGCAAGGTACAAAGCAACTGGCCCAAGTGTGAGTGAGCCCTTTCTAGTTTATTTGTTATTTCTTTCTTTTATTTATTTTAGAGTGATTTAGGCTACGAGGCTATTGGTGAAACCATAGTCAATAGTGCCAATAATATAAAGTCAAAATGCATCTATTTACTCAGATGCCATTTCAGTGGTTGTTCGTAATCTGCCAGTAAACAGGGAGAAGAAATGGAGGGGAGGAACCTGCGGACAAAGAAAAAGACTGCAAATAAACTTACTCAAGATCTAGAATATTAAATAATCCAACTGTCTCAACCTCAGGTGTACATGAACCATATGTTTAGTACATATTTTTTTCATTTTAATAGTATAAGCCATGAGAAACGGGTAATAATTGGTATTGAAAATACACATTGTCCATACCGTTAATTATGAACCACTAATAGCTTGAGAGCTAATAGTATTTGGTTTTGTGAATGTTGGACAAAGCTAGGCTAGCCCCTGCCCCCTGGTGGTATAATTAAAAAAAAACCAAAAACTTTAAACTGTAATCTGCCCTGCCTCGAGTTTAGTGTCAGTGCAGATTATGGGATGGTGAGGCCCTTTAGCCTTCTTACAGTTCCTGCTGTTGTGTTCTGAGAGAGGGGCCTGATCGAGCACCTAGGCCGGAGCAGGAAGCAGCTGGAGAGTCCTGATTACTCTGTGGACATACGCAAGCACGCACACACAATTCCTGAAACATGTTAGGCTTCAGTGACTTACCAGGCTGAATTATAAAGGCTCACTGTACAGTTATTAATCACACACAGCATACTGAGGTTTTCTCTCTTCTCTCATTTAAACACTCACGCACTTTAACACACAATGCTTGATGCTCTGTCTCTTTGGAGGAGGAGGGGAGTCCCTGGCCTACGGATTAAATAGCTGCCTGCAACAGAAGGGGCTTTCCTCTGCACTTCTGTGTGTGTGTAGAGCTGGTGCATTTATGGCTCTGAAGTTAGTGCCTATCCAGAAGTTGTTGGCTGTATTAAGGCGAAGTGAGCATGGAAACCTGCTGTGGTGTGCCAGGGAAGTAATTGACCACACCCCTCCTCCTGTCAGTGCAGCTGGTGCAGTTTCAATCTTACCTCATGATGTTGAGTTACAACAGACACCTCCGAAATATGACTCAGTGCTTTATAATTGGCAATCTGCAGGCCTGCATTGAGGGCTGTTTCTGTATAAATGTAGTCCATTTTTGAAAGTTGAAGGCAGTCAAAGGGAGTTGGATATACTTTACTGTAGTATTTTAATGGTGATAACTTACTGTTACAGTACATAAAATTAAGAGAGAGAAGATTATTGTAGAAAAGATTGTTAGCTTTTATCTGATGGTCATTTTAAAGAGTTCAGACATGCAGATCAGCCCAATTTTCCATAACCAAAATGTTCAGTATACTGTCATATAGAGCTGCATGTTAATAATCAATTATGAAAATAAACATATTGATTATCATTATGATTAATCAATTAATAATTCACTCTATAAATGATAAAAGAAATAGTGAAAGTGCTCACCACATTTTTTCTTTAAATTGCCTCTTTACTCCAACCAATAAAAAACTCTTAATTTATTGTCAGAAATGACAAAGAAATAGCAGCAAATGGTGTTCATAATTTTTTATGAATTTCTTTTCAGTTGATTAATTGTCACAGTGTCAAATGTTTTTTTACTTCTTGAAAAATGTGAAGATTTGCTGTTTTTTAAAAGTTTATCATCGTACGTCGAAAATCTATGCGCTACAAACTGTTGTATTTAATAACTTTAAAGGTTTCAAACTTTGTCCCAATAAGTTGTGATGGCAGGCTTTATTGTCTAAAGCTGGACACAAGGAAATGTGTGACTGTGCCTTTAAGTGGGTTTCGCATTCTCTGCAGCTGCTCACCATGTTAAAGTCTGGTCACATCTAGTAGCAGACAGACAGCTTTTGGTGATGTACACGCTTGTGTTTGGTGTCTCTCTCTCTCTCTCACTCTCACACACACACACACACACGCACACACACACACACACACACAAGCACAGTGGGACATTGTCTGTTAGGGGCTTGGCAGAGGTCCCACACTGCACAGCTGCACTGGGTCAATTCACACACACACACACACACACACACACTGTGAACTAGCTGTGGCCTCGACATGCTGTCTGATGTGTTCTGCTCACACATTTTTTCTTTGGTCAGGACATTTCAATAACACATCATAAACAGAGGAGTTGACTCGTTTTCATTCAGCGTAATGAGCGTTTGCTCAGCTGTTGGAGGTAATCGTCAAGTCTACAGGGAATGAATGATGGTGATGACCTACTCACTATTTATTAGTTGGTTTGGACTCTTGAGCGTAAAAACATGCAGAGCTGAGTTGAGGGATGTTTTTAGCCATGCTTATGAGGTGACTGTGGATCAGAAAAAAGGCTAATGGTTTCCTGATGTAAATACAAATATTCACTGGAGGCTTGACATTAGAGGATTTCTGTGAACTGTTTTGACAATTATTGCTTTAAATGTCTGATTTTTCATTCAATTTTTCCTCTAGATCCCTTTGCTTTTTCTCTGTGGCATCGTCAGGTTTTAAATTAACAAATATACGGTTTACATATTAGGTTTAATATACTTGTGAAACACACGTATGTTAGCCATAACATGTTAGCATACTGATAGAGATCAGTGCAGCCTCCCATAGCTGGAAACATGGCCTTGGTCCAGTTTTACTGTATCTACTGATAGTTGTCTATTTCAAGCTTTTCCCCTTCCTCTTACTGCCCAGCAACCGACCTTTGACCCAGATACCAAAACATGCGGTCCAGATAGGGTTGTGTTGTGGTCTGTCAGGCACACATGATTTGCCCTCTATACATCTAGGTTTTTAAAGTAGCTCGTTGTGATCGTCTAGCATTTTTGTTTTCTTCCGTGTGTATTGTAATAACTTTGTCACATCACTGGTGCCGTTTCCTTGTGAGGTTACAGTCAAATGAGGCAGACAGGATTTTATTAATTCCGTCATCGTTGTTTGCCTTGTTGTAATTGGGTGAAGATTTCACTTAGCTGTTGGCAGTGCACCTTACAGTTAAATCCAAGCTTTATTCTGGGTGGTTGATGTTTCTCATGACTGAAGTGTTAAAAAGTAATAATGTCAGTATATGGCTCCTTTTAATGTTTGACCCAGATATTTGAAACGTGTCATTTTTGTCTGAAAATGTGTGTAAATTAGTTTGAAAATGAAGAGAGCCACTGCTGCGTGTGCTGCTGCAACAACTAAACATTTGTAGATGGTCATTTTTCTTCATTGTTTTTGTTTGTAATCATTATTTTTTATTTGTTTAAAGTCAAGAAAAACTAGAAATGTAGTTTTGCTTGTGTTATCCCCTCTATTGTGAGTTTCTTCAGTTTTGAGAAATGCAGTATAAATGAAGTTTGTTTTTCCTATTGAAAGCATGAAATGCAGGGCCAAGCGTAGCAGGTGTTGAAAAAAGCATGATTTCAGTTTACAAAGAAAGAACAGGAAAAAGTCATGCCTAATGTCAGTTTACAGAATTAAAGTAGCAGAAGTTGTGTCCGAAAGAAATATCTGAGTTCATAGTAATAATGAAGTGGCTTGTTATGAAGCAGATTCTGAATCTGAGAGATTGATGGACAGGAAGGGAACAGGGCTATTGTCTAGACTTCTGTCTTCCTTTCTTAGCCTGCTTGTTCTCTTCACAGACCTCCAGATGGAGGATTAACAGTCCAGTTGATGCAGTATTGTGATGATGTGGACAGATCTCTCTCTGTGTGTCGTTCCCTGTCGCAACAAATACACTTGCACAATGGGAGAAGTTGTTGTAAAACTTTAAGGTCTGCTCAGTGCTTCCCCCTATCTGCTGTTGAGGTAAGTGCAGTCAGGCCAAGAAGGCAGAAAGCACAGTGCTTTGGCAGGGATTATAAATTCCTGGATTATTTGTTGTCAAGGAGGTTACTGTCATTTAATTTGTGTTTGTTAAGCCTTCAGAGTTTTTGTGGAACTACTGACGGGTGAACATTTGATTTCAAGAATTTCTAAAAGTTAATGTTATTAAACTGCACAAAGCATGCTTGTGTCTGCATGCCGGTCTGTAATCGAATTCAACAACATAGGAGGAAGATCTAATTGTGATGCATTTAGTTTTTAGATAACAGAGTGCGAGTTTGCTGTTGTTTACCACATTTGTTTTTCAGATTTTGTTTGTGTAGGTTCTGCATTTCATTGCTGTCATGTACATATTGTATATGACAGCAAATGAAATGTCAAGCAACTGTCGGCTTTAAGATTTTATTTTAAATTGAAATTATATGACTGAGGTGACATGACATTGTAGATGTTAAACACTTTGTCAGGACTTTGTCAGGAAGAGTTCTTGCTCCACACCATCCTCTGGCATTTTGCCCAGGAATCAAATCAGTGTAGTTGATGTATTGCATTAAAGTCAGAAACATACCATAATGATTGTAAAACCAAAGCCAAAACTGAATCAAGTTTTTATCAAAATGACCCATCAATAGTCTGATATTATTTAACTTAGTATTTTTAAAGTTCCATCAGATACAGCACAGAATTTTAAAAAACAAAAACAATTCAGTGGATGAATAACGTGCCACAGAATATAGTGACTGTATGATGCCTGAGCTTTTACCTAGTACTTTCTCCATTATTCGTTAGTATCTGGCGCTCAGCTGGTCACTGGTCCATCCAGCAAACACTGTTCAGAATAACTGTTTATCTGAAAGTATAGACCTTTCTCTTGTTGGAATTGCCACAAGTCTGTCTGCTTAATAATGTCTGTTTTTGTCTGAATGGGGAGAGGCCATTTTTCCCGATTCCACTGCCTGCAGTGGGGCTGTGGTTTAGATCTTGTGAAGTAGTTGTTAAACACTCAGCCTATATTCATCAGGCCAAACCACAAAGGTTCACTGAAGTTATCATTTAGGTTTTTTGTCCTTTTGTATTCAAATATTGATGCGTAAAATACCATAAACTGTTTGCAGCGAATTGCTGCAGTTGCAGGTTTTTTAGAGATTATAATTACCTCCGCCAAAGAGCGGGGGCTATTTATTTGCCTGCATTTGTTAGTTTATTTATTTGTTTGTGAACAGGATAACTCAAACAATTACAGACACATTCTGATGAAATTCCCAGGAGAGGTGATTGATTTTGTGCTGTATGAAGCTGCCATGACCTTTCTTCTTTGACGTCTGTTGTGTTACATAGTTATGTTAAGAAATTATTCCAGAAAAATTTTATTTTTCAGGAAAGGTGGGAAGTGGCCTAAAAAACAATTGATTAGTTTTATTGGTGATCCAAATCATTGTCTGGATCTGGGATATTTTCAGGTTTTGGGGATAGAGGTCACTCCTGTGAGGTCACTATGGCTATAGACTTGAAACTAATATAATTAAAAGCTGAAACTTGACGCCATCATAATCATAACACAAACATCGCACTGTAAGTATTATTTGCAGGTCTGCTTTCATGGGGAAAGTCTGTGCTCTCCGACTGTTTTTTAGAATTAATAATTCTTTTGTTTCTATTTTCGTTGACTGTAGAGCTGAAAAAAATAGTTTATTGACAGAAACTCTTTTGACCATTAATTCATTTTTATTATACTTTTTAAGTAAAAATGCTAAAATCATTAGTTATTCTCCATGTTGTTAAAAATTCTGAATATTTGCTAATTTACTAGGTTCGACTGATTTTTAGGTTTTAGTCCTTAGTTGTTCAAAGCAAGACATTTTGAGATGTCTTGAACTCTGGTAGACTTTGGTCTGGAAGACTGGCTCTGTCTGCTCCAGCCTCTCAGATCGATCTTGCCCATCACACAAACACAGGCTTGCACACAGTTTTGCATTCCCAGCTCTACTTGCCACATCACATCACTCCTGGAGGACTGACGTACAGTCGGAGTTGGCGTGTTGTCTGAGCTCAGGGTGTGCCATAGACATAGGTGGTATGCAGTCTGCAGAATTTGCACACTTGCGAGGGTGTGCGAGTGTTTAATGGTTTTCTTGTTTCTTGCAGTGGTGCAGCAGTGCACTTAGCACACACACATGTAGAACTTGTTTTGTGGTTTGAGACCTGTGTGTGTGTGTGTATGTGTGTGTGTGTGCGCGGGTGTGTGTGTGTGCGCGCGCCAGCACACACCTGTCACCTGTGAACAAACAGCCGAAGCTCTCCTCCTCATTAGGCGTCTTCAGCACTTCTGTCAAGACGTACAGCTTTCCCTGCAGGGAGTGTATGCACACTACCACACGCTTTATGTTCACTTTCATACGTGCATACTTGTTTGTGCTCATCAGTGCACGTTTGCTGACAGCGAAAAAATGATTAAATACAGTATCTGAACACATTATTCATCATCACCTCCATTCCCATATATCAGCTTCTGTCCACCTTTTATGCTAAAACATACACATAGACACACTGAATCCATCAGATCAGTCCTGTCGGTCCATTTTTCACACTGAGCTCCCATTAAGAAGCTGTTCCCCACAGACAAACCTACTGACTGCGGCACTGTGTAAGAAAGATTTGCTCTCTGTGGCTGATAAACAAGTGATTATTTTCTTCCCATGGCTGCAGTTTGCCCTCTTTTATGCCCCCTTCATACATAGAACAGAAAAAATGTGCATGTCTGGTCAGATATTGATTGATATGAGTTTACAAGTTAGGCACAAATGATGGCAGCGAAGCTGGACATTGTGGTTGAGTCCACTTTGATGTTGGCTAGTTAATATTCCAATTTTCTTTCATGTCTTACACACAGTTTCTTTTATCATGGAACTCAGGAATCATCCTCTTTTCATTTTCTATTGTGAAACCCCTTTTGGCTCACAGAAGTGAAAGAGCTATGAAGAGCTAGATCTAGAAACTTTGATGTCTGATGTCTATTTTGGGACTGCAGTTTCCTTTTATATCTTGCTTCAGTTACATGTATTATGAAATGGTTTATCTGCTTGTGCATGCGTGCTAATTGGCGTGCTAATTGAAACCATGCTGTGCTGCTTTTCATAGATCTATATTGATTAGCAGGCTATA
>KV751365.1:3415431-3430969 GCA_001698575.1 Mola mola | reverse complement strand
CGGCGGCCGTGCCGCAGGGTGTGGCTATGGTGGTACCAACAGTTGGCCTGATGTCGCCCATCAGCATCAATCTAAATGACTTGCAGAACGTGCTCAAAGTGGCCATGGACGGAAACGTGCTCCGGCAGGTGCTGGGCACAGCCAACGGGGTGGTGACGCAGGGGAAGCAGGGCATCGTAGTCCAGCAGCCCCAGCAGCAGATCATCAGCCTGCCGGCCTTCGTAGATCACGACGGCACCACAAAGATCATCATCAACTACAGCATCGGCCCCGCGGCTGCCACCACTGCGATTACCCAGCCTGCACCGCTTGTTGCCAAAAACAATCCTCCTCCCACAGCCACCGCCGCGGCAGCCCCCACCCCCACCAAAACAGATAAACCCTCAACGCCAGAGGTGGCAGACCTCACCATTGTAAAGACGGAGCCGGAGTCGGTGGCCATCATGGAGGCAGAGGTGGTCACACAGACAGAACGAGGAACTGCTCAGACTTCAGACGCCAAACCTACTCAGATGCCAAAAGTCAGCAGCAGCAGCAGCAGTACATGTTTACTCTGCGACGACTGTCCTGACAATCTGGAGGCGCTACACCTCCTCCAGCACCACAAAGCAGCCAACGGGGAGGCTGTGGACTCGGCAGCCCTGGACCCCTCGTTTGCGGACCTGCTGAGCGAGGCGGGGGTGACGCTGGAGGAGCTGCAGGTGGACGACCTGCTCTCGCTTCTCAAGACCTACTTCGCCTCCAATTCCAACCCCAGTGAGGAAGAGCTGACGAAGATCTCGGACTCAGTCAGCATTCCCGTGGATGTGGTCCGAAAGTGGTTTGCCAAGATGAACTCTGGGAAAAACGTGGGCAAATGCCGCGATAACGCTACAGCAGTTTCCAAAAAGACTGAAACCACAAATTCCAGCCCAGAGGACGGCTCAAGTCAGGACGGAGAGGCACAGGGAGGCGACACCCAAGAAACAGCCAACACGGCCTCTTCAGAATGTGGTAGCGCTTTTCCAGCCGACTCTTCACCACTAAGCCTCAACGCGGGGGACCTGGTCATCATTAAAAGTGAGCCAGAGGACCCAGAGGCCACGGACTCTCAAGCAGAGCCGCTCGACCTCTCCCTTCCGAAACAAATTGCAGCCACAACAACAACCACAGGGCCCCCTGCCAAGCAGCAGGAGCATCCCCTGAACCTGACCTGCCTGAGGAAGGACGGCCGGACCATCTACGTTACCACGCCTCAAACAGGAAGCCCCGTCAATATCGTCACGGCGGCTCAGCTGCCCACGTTGGTGGCCATCGCTGGTCAGGGCACCGTGGGCTGTTTGGGCACCATCAGCACGGCCACCAAACGCACCATCCTCATCCCACAGCTCACCTACACCTACGCCACTACGGCTGGCAACTCCAATGGAGCCAAGACCGTCGTCCTGAACGGACACAAGGTTGGTAGCCTTAAACACTGTGGCTACGGGCTTGTGGAATCTTTGAAGTTCTTATCGTCTGCGTCCTTTACAATTCTCGAATCGCTCCATAGAACACAGAGCAGACCTGGAAAGTGATGTTTCAAAGTCTTCAGTCCCACAAAGTCACTTTTGCAAACCTCCCTCAGTAACTGAAATAGTTTAACAGTTATGACAGCTGTTAATTGGCAGTTTTTGACCTCTTGAAATGCAAATGTTGACCAGTTAGGTGGCCAGTTTTATAAGTGCCACAACATAATACAATTGTACTAAGGGTGAAGCTGTATCTTGAATTATTCATTGAAATCGAAAGGAGTTCAACAATAACGTGACAAAAGATGAATCAACTCGATACGCTTTTAAAAAGCAAAATCCCCAAATACATGTGTATGGTATGTATGTGTCGTTCTGTCGTCAGCAGGAGAAGAGGCAGGAGAGCAGCTCTGACGGCGTTTCCACCGTGGAGGAGCAGAACGACTCCGACTCTGCCATGTTGTTGAAGAAGCGACGGCTAGAAAACGGCGTCTACCCATGTGACCTCTGCTCCAAAGTCTTCCAGAAGGGCAGCTCCCTGCTCAGACACAAATACGAACACACAGGTACGGTCTTTTTCCAGCTTTAAATGGTTTTTCAGATGGGGTTCTGCGTTTCCCAAAGCTGTTTCTAGTTTCATTGCGGTGATTGGAAGTGTGAGCTCATCTCCTGTTAAATGCGTTTCACTTAATGTGATTATAACTTTTATGAGACAGCTGGCGTGTAAACGTACCAGCCCATAATAATCCGACGTCAGTATTTATCGAGAAAAGACTCCCGAGGTGGATTAACTGGACATTTTCCATGAAGGTCCAGCTAATACCAGACTGTACGGTTGTTTCCTTAAACTTTGTTAGCAGTTAGCTGCTCACTGCACTACTGTGCATGAGTGGGCGATGACATCATCCACCTTCACACAAACCATCTTACATACTTTAATAACTCATTGTGTGAGAAGAAATCAGGACATTTTCTTGAAATATTAACTCCAATTTTTGAAATGTAATTTACATTCCAACCATTTTAGCTCGTAAACAGTCCTTGTTACATGTATTAATACATCTCAAAATGTAGAATATGTAGGAATGTGGCTTATACAGTTGCTGTAAAATATGATAATGATTTAACGTTTCTTTTTTTTCTTAGCTTTAGAATATAGTTATTGAAAACACAATATTTTTTAATTTTATTTTGAGAGGCAATTATTGCAATGGTAAAAGCTTGATGGGGTAAAAATGCTGCAACTCCTACTTTCTTGATCGATTAACCTATTGACTTTTTTTTTTTTTTTTTTCAATTAATCACATGCTTGAAAATGTCTGAAAACAATTTGACTGCATTTTCAAAAATGTGTTTATATTTACTGCTAAAAACTCCAAAATCTAAAGTTTTCATGTTTATCATCACATTAAACAAAGAAAAGTAGAAGCTGGAACCTGAATACTTAAATGATTATTAAAAATTCTTGAATTATTTTTTCCTTGATTGTTTTGTTTTTATGTCACCATTCATAGGAAAACAAGACAAAAAAGGAAGATGAAGCCAGTTAATAAACTCACATGTACCAACACGTAGCTTGAATATTTCAACAGTTATGTTTTAATGTTTTTGGAAATATGGCGAGGTCCAACTGGTGTCATTTTGTAATTGGTAGCACTGGCTACAGATGATTAATTTTCAGCCTTCTAGGTCAAAGGTCAAGGTCACTAAAAGGTAAAACACATATTTTGGACATAACTCCAGAAGGACATAGAGAGGTCTAACTTGTGTCATTTTATAACTAATCCCAGGGTCCATCACGTAACCAGAACCCATCAGGTGGCGCCAGCATATGCTCTTTTTCACACCAAATGAACTTGTACTTAAAATCACATATAGAAATTGCCAAAACAAACACTAAGGTGTACCCCGCCTTCGCCCCAAGATGCTGAGATAGGCTCCAGCCCTCCCGCGACCCCTAACGGGATAAGCGTTAGAAAAAGAATGAATGAAACACTAATACCGTAGTTAATTTAAAAGCTAAAACGTGAGTTAACAGAAAAAAAATCTGACCTGGAAAGGTAACAATTTTGTTGCTGAGGAGATTAAACTACGTTGGTGGAGGGTTGCACTCTGAGTGCTTTCTGTTCTATCCATCCATCCATTTTCTACCGCTTATCCTGTTAGGGGTCGTGGGGGGGCGGACTGGAGCCTATCTCACCATCTTCGGGTGAAGGTCACCCTGGACAAGTCGCCAGTTCATCGCAGGGTTGACATGTAGAGACAAACAACCATCCACACTCACATTGACACCTACGGCCAATTTAGAGTGACCAATTAACCTACTAACCCCCAGTTTGCATGTTTTTGGACTGTGGGAGGAAGCCGGAGTACCCGGAGAGAACCCACGCAGACACAGGGAGATCATGCAAACTCCGCACAAAAACGTCCTGACCCGGGAATCGAACCTAGGACCTTCTTGCTGTGAGGCGACAGTGCTAACCACTGCACCACTGTGCCACCCAAGGCTTTCTGTTCTGTAATAACATATTTATCGTGTGATTGTCGCAGTGCAGTTTGAGTTGTTTTGCAGTCTGATCCTGACTCTTCGTTCTGTCATGTGCAGGAAAACGGCCCCATGAGTGCAACATCTGCAAGAAGGCCTTCAAACACAAACACCACCTGATCGAGCACTCGAGGCTGCACTCTGGAGAGAAACCCTACCAGTGCGACAAATGCGGGAAGCGTTTCTCTCACTCCGGCTCCTACTCCCAGCACATGAACCACCGCTACTCCTACTGCAAGAAGGAGGGGCCGAACTCGGGCACGCCACCCTCCCAGCTGGACTCGGACGAGAGGGAGAGCGAGGAAGAGGAGGACGAGGACGACGAGGCCATCTGCATGGACGACATCCGGGTGGTGCAGGTGGACGACGGCGAGTGCGAGATCTACGAGGGCAACTTCGACGACGACGAGGACGACGAAGAGGAGGCGGCGGGGGAAGACGTGGCAAGGGACAATGAGGAGGAGGCGGGAGGAGACAAGGAGGACGAGGAGATCGTCGGTGAAGTGGTGGAGATTGAGCTGGCGGACGAAGAAATGGAGGAAGTAGCTGAAGAAGAGGAGGAGGAAGAAGCAAGTGCAAATACGGAGGAAATGGCAGACTGTGATGCAGATGCGGACAGAAGCGTCAGGGAGGGCTCAGACGGCACGGAACCCACAGAGGAAGTGGAGACAAACGCCAAATAAAACCAAGGAATATATCTCCCGGACAGCTTCGACGGGTCTTTAAATTTCGATTTGAGACGAACTGCGGAAAAGTCAGTCACGGCAGTTGCCTGATCTTAACGGTCCACTACTGTGTACAAAAACCCAGGTGTGCCTGAACTTGAAAAAAAGACAAAAAAAAAACAAAAAACAAAACAACGCAAGAAAACAGTGGAATTTTTCTTGTGGACATGAAATATCAGTGTTAAAAATTGTTTATAGAAGTACAGATTTTAAAGCAGAACTCACCCATCAACTTGTTAGACATGTTACTGAGACATCCCAGGTTGTTTTCTCCTTTGTTTTCATTTGCTCAGTGTTACTAATCTCGTTTGAAGACATTTTAACCTGTAAAGATGACAGATTTGTATACCTTTTTATTGCCAATGAAGTTTTCCTAAATCAGTATTTTATTGCGTTCTACGAACAAAAACCTCTGCACTACAGTATTCCTGGTTTACCTACGGATACATGCCTCATGCATCGTACGCCCTTCAGTGTTACGGGCGCTAGCCCGCTAGCGACATGTTGTCTGTGTTAGTGTTAGTCTTTGCTAGCTAGCTTGACTTTTGTTTTCAGTTTGACTGTTAGCCTTAAGGAAAACAAAGTACTCTTGGGGGAGGTTTGCGGGCGGAACGGGGACGAGAACGTGGCTTCTGATGGCCATAACCAAATTTGCCCTATCAGGGAAGGTAGAGTCACAACCTCAAAGCCACCATCGGGCGCTTATGTTTCGCAGCCCAGCGACGTGGCCCGTACGGGCTCAGCCGCGGCTCCAAAAACACACGCGCCCGTTCTTAGCGAGCTTCTCCTAATTTAGTTTTGACTTCTCGAGTCAGCGTTTCAGTGTTTCCGAGCTTACACACCAAGTCATACTGTACGTGAAGGAGCAGGGCGGTTTCCTGCTCCACCCCGATGCCTCCAGCCTTATGCAAGACCTGTGTGCTGTTAAAAGTGCCATTGAACAGTGTTATCATTTCCTCTTCGCACATGTAGCCAGTATTATTATTATTATTATTATTATTGTTATTGTCCCTGTGTTTCTTACACAAGACCCATATTGACTAATGTTTGTCGACTTAACACAGAGCAGCGAATCTGTCACGATAACTGAAAGACCGAAGACTTGGAGTATTACAGAGGTTTTAAAATGTTTCTGCCGCACGCACAAGCAGGATTTGGGCTTCAGGTGACGCTTTATTGTTACCAATTAACCTGACAGTTTTATTTTATCAATCGAAAAATTGTTTAGTCTAACAAATGTCTTTCTGTGCAAACCGTCTGAAGACGTATTTCAGTCAGAAAAATTGGGGAATTGAATTGGCTATCAGCTATCAACTAGCTGATTAATAAGCCAAATAACCGTTTCAGCTCTGTGTCGTAGATCTTAAACGTGTGGGAACCATTGAGTCCATACGGGGCTTACCTGTGGATATGAAATGCCTTGTAAACTTGAGACAAGTCAGTTTTAAAAACACAACTTAAATTGTTTACTTTTGCTTCATAAAGTATTCAAAAGTGTTTACGTAAGTGCTTAAAAAAGAAGGAAAGATTTGACACTCTTACGGTTTAAGAAATCAAAAATTTACAGAACCTAGATCAATGTGAAGTAAACTGAAGATTTTACAGTAAGGAAAAAACAAAAAGAAATGTGATTTTCATAGTAAAATGATGCATTTATGCAGACATGCACTTGTTTTCAGATAGAGAAACAGAAAATGAAGAATAGTGGCGAGCTGTCCCGCACTTCAGGTAACAAACGTTAGTGAATGTGGTCCGTCAAAGTGTTTTCAGTTGGTTTTTACCGAACAGTGTTTTGTAGTATTAGTCCGATTTAAGTTTGGGTTTTTATTTGTGTCCTTTGTATGTTCTTTTTTTTCTTTTTTTTTTTTTTACCTTCAACAATGGCAGTATTAGAACCCTTTTCACAAATTAAAACAAAAAAACAAAAAATAAAACTGTTTAGTTTTTAGAAGACTTTTTTATATTTATGTGTCTTATTTTTATATTTTCTTTTATGGTTATTTATTACACATTGTAGTGTACATTACTGTAGTTTGAATTGATACAATAATATATTTTAGTATGGAAAAAAAAAAAAAAATAAGACAACAAAAAAACCAAATATGGTTCTGGGAGGTGGTTTGTTTCAAGCTTATAAAAGAATAAACCTGAATGAAGTGCGAAATAGAAAGTGTTACGTGTGCATCCGCTCTTTGCGTCGTTACGAAGCTACTGAATTCTAAAAAAACTCTGTGATTTTAAAAGCATGATTCGTCACCGTTACTCCTCCCCCCACTTTTCTCATTTCGAAGCCAAATTTGGATCGTCCCGCCACCCTGTTTTTTTTATTTTCTTTTCTTTTCTCTGTTCTGTGCCAACTTGTTCCATTGTACTGTCGAAGGCTGCATATTGTCCGTTCGTGTCCTCACCCGTTGTAAATTCCCTGTCTTTTTGTATTGTTTTTAATTTTAGTTTTTGCTCCATTTTTATGACTCCCCATCACAATAAAATATAAGACAGCACTTCTGAGTCACTTTCTTTTTTTTTTTCCTTACCAAAGCTCTGTTTCCTGAACTTTGGGACTCTAAGCTCAACGAGGCTCAAAATGTTACATATTTATTTCCAAAGAGCCGTCGTGTTCCGTGACTTGTCGAGCCAATTGATCCCAAATCTTAACAGTTAAACCTGAAAGACCCACATAAGAAAACTGATTGACTTCAAGTCTTAAAAATATCAGATAGTAACTGCACTTTTGATCTTGAAAGTAATTTTCTTGCAGGAAATTTACTTTAGTATCAAAAGTACAAGTAAAACTAATTCAGATTTACAGTACTTGCATGTGCTCTATGCACTAAATAATATACTTTATACTACAGGTTGAATACTTATCCTGATAAATTACAAAATGAATATTCAACATTAGAACAAAGCATATTTGTAGACATCAAAATACACAGAAGTGGAATCAAGTTGATTTTCCTGAGCAGGAAACACCAACTGGGGCAGAAGTCTTGATGTTTTACTACTATTGTAGGTCCATAACTATGTGGACAGTGAGTGACTTCATTCTTGTTATTTTACCTGTGTACTCCATAACACTGGATGTGATGAAAATGTGAACTTCCAGCTTTTAATTTGAGGATTATCACAAGAATATTGCATTAAACTGTGTGTATCTAGAGAAAATTAAGCTTTGTCACCAGGTGGCGCCATAAGACCATCCAATACATATTGATGAAACCTGACCGAATGGCAGTCTGCAGACCATAATGTACTGAGAAAGCAATCGGTCATAAATAATTGATTCACGGGTGGTCATCATTAATTCAAGCCGGGGGGCCTTCTGAGTGCTGCGGAGAACTCCGTCCAAACATGAATCCATGAAATCCAACCATCGGTTTCTTCTCCCCTGGGAAAGTGGCAGGTTATTTCGATGGCTAATCTCACCGTGCAGAAGTTATTATGGGCTATTAGAGGGTAGAAGTCAATGCTACGATAGTGAGCCAGGGAATAAAGGACGACCGGCGGCAGCAGAGATGAGCCGAGAGCTGATTTCTAACAGATCCCAGAGAGAGGAGAAGCCTCCCAATGTTCCCGCGGGTGATTACAAAGAGTGAGAGCAGCATTTTAATGTCCAGGTAATGAAAATGTATCCTGATTGTGCACTTCTAAAGCAATCAAGGCCACAACAATGATAGAGACCTGCAGTGTGAGTGGTTCCTGTGCAAATCCTGCGTCTAATGAATATTGCTGTGCGCCAGCTGCCTCATGTGCATTTAGAGGAAAGTAACGACTTTTTATTGAAATTGGTGATGTGAAAACAAAGGGGAGTGTGATTCAACAGACTACTGGGAGGCAAAGTTTGTATAAAACAGCAGATAGGAATGATGGGACCTGTGTTGGTGGTGCAGAAGTTCATGTTTAAATGGACAGAAAGCATGGATTTAAGCTGAAAAAGAAAGGAGGTGGACAAAACTCAACTTGTGTGTTTAACAGCAACCTGTGCTGGTTTGATGAAAGTGTTGGTAAGAATGCAGAACTATGCTCTTACAGCATCAGACTTTTACTAAATTTGAGTACCTGCTCTCTGTAGATCGTCTGTCTTCAGTGGCTGATTCAGGGTGTTTGAGGGATGGGGCAAAAATGACTAAAAGTGCACCAACGCACAAAAAGCCATAGTTACACAATCGGAACTAGTTACTAGCTGGAAAGGAACCATATGATCAGTGTATTCCAACGTGGGGGTCTAAACCCCCTTGTGGATCGCCGGATAATTTGGTCGTGGAAACTTTCAGAATGAACATTTTTTACTGATGGAATCAGCGCAACCATTCCTGCCTGTCCATGCCTTACCAGTGGTGGGCAGTGGAGATCTGAGCTGTGTCTTTGATGAAGGGGGGGCTGTCAGATGCAGGTCTGGGCTCTCCGCAGCGCCTGGAGGCAGGAACATTTTCGACCTTAATGGACTATTACAGCAGACAGGGCCTTCCATTAGAATGATGATGTGTTTGAGATGCATTAAGAAAGAAAAGCACTCATTTGTTTGAACAAAGTGATTCAGTGTGACATTTTATTATGCACTATACAAAATATCACATATTAAGTGAAGAAATGCATTCTAAAGTTTTAAGTGTTAGTAAAAAAAAAAAGTCTCCAGTCCTCCCAGCAGCGTGACCGTTAGGGGGCGCCAAAGACCTGACATAAAAAACTCAACATTTTTACTCATCCACCATGGTTTTGGAAGAGTAAAGTCATACATTTCTAAGAAAAAAAAGGCACAAATGTACTAGTAACATTTGTAAATCTTAAAAGAAAATAAGTCAGAATTTTATGAGAATAAAGGTGTAATTTTATGAGACTTTATGCAGACATAAAACAGGCAGGTGCTTGGACAGCCTCAGTCCCTCAGAACCGTAGTTCCTGGCATTTTCGTTATCCCAAGAAGAGGCAACTTTCTCCAAGTGTGAGTTTTTTTCTCACGATATTTCGACTTTCCACACTTCGATACTTTAAGTATCATTTTCACCATCAGAAAAACATTCATGTGGATTGTCATGTTGCCAGACTGAGCGAACTTGATGTTGCTGAGGGCTAAAAGATGTTGACATGGAATTAAAGCTTCTGCCTCGCTCTTGGTGCAGTTAGTTGTTGTGCACAAGGACAGAAGCTCACTGGGTTTTGTGATTACTGTATTTCACACAGTCAGACTGTTGTCTCCGTCAGATCAATCCTGCAGTGTATTAAAGCCAAACGCCCACGCAGGTGTTTTCTCGCACGTTGCCTAATTACACCTTTTCTGCAAACTGTGTGGGCACAGAACGGCGTCTGATCGTCCTCCTGCCAGACAACAGGACTCACAAAGCTCATCCTCCTAATTCCTCACAGAATCGGCTTGTAGAAAAACATGCCAGCTGACACACATCTTGAACTGTGGGCTCCACGTAACGTTTTCCCTTTAATAGTTGACAGACACTTCAGGCAAATACTTTTAAACTTTTTTTCCTGCAATTTGTGTTTCGTATTTAAGTAAGTGTTTTTTTGTCTGAGGTCCAGTTTTTAAGAATGAGAAATGTGAAAACCACATTCCTACTGAGTTCTCCAAGCTTGTAGGTCTCCCTGATGTCCCAGTTTTTCAGGGCTTTGATGGCCACTTGATGTCTTTGACCCATTTAGCAACAGTTTTGGAAATATGCATGAGGTCACTGTTTGCTTGAAAACCCCATTTGCGACCAAGTTGAATTTCCTCGTAGCTATCAATGCTTCAATACATCCACATTTCTATGTAGAAGCGAACCAGTCCGTCCGGCAGCAAAGAAGCTCCGCAACTTGTCTTTACTTACTTTGATTTGCAAGCTTCCAAATATAAAGATGGTCGGACCAGAGAGCGTTTCTCCAGAAAGTGGGATCTTTGTCTCTGTAACCGGCGTCTGGTCTTGTTTTCCGTGCACTGGTTATTTCTTTGCTGAAAAGAGTTTGTTTCACTGTGAAAACACGCTTTTGCACCCTTCACAGGGTCCTTCGCTGTTGTTCTGGGAATGATTTGCACCAAAGTTTGTTCATCTCTATTAGACACATGATGTTAAGAACTGCCATGATGGAGAAACCCTCTTGTGTGTTTCGCCTCACGGTGCAATCGAGGTGACAAAGTTGCACTGGAACAAACCACAAAGACGTCAGCAGGCTGCCAGCTAGTACGCAAGCTCTGAGCGTGCATGGGGGAAAACCCTCCAGACCAGAAGGGGATGATAGTCTGTATGCCTCAGTCAATTATTTAGAGGGATCTTGCTGCGTGACCGATGCAAGATAAAACAGTTAAATTTCCCATGATGCCTCAAGTTTTAGACTGAGCCACTGGAAATGTCACAGCTGTTTAAATCTTTATTCTCAGGCATTCTCATTTAGATTGAGATCTCTTTGCCAGGAGAGACCTGTGGGAAGAAAACATTCACAACACATAAGACAGTAGACAAAGCCAAAACAACAAGACATGTCGAAAACAAACAAAGGCAGCAGGGTTTTAAAATTTAACAAGAGCAATGAACAAATCCAAATTCAAAGCAGTTTGCAGCTCCATTTAAAAAGGTGCACAGTACCTGAAGCCAGTTCTACGGACATCCGTGCGTCATGACCTACGTAATCACCGGATCGTGTACTGCAGCTACTAGTTTTACTTGAGAGGAGAGATGTGAGGGCTTGGAAACGTCCGCAGTAGAGCTTCATAAATGTAACGTGAGTTGACTCTGTCCTCCACCCGACCAACCGATTCAGGCACCAATGATGAGTATGAAATCTGCCATTGGCGATTAAAACCTGCTGGACTAGGATTTGAACTGTTTGGAGCAGTGTGGCAGTATTGAGTGTCGTGAAGGCAGACGGCACAACAGTTTTTCTGTTAGAGACAGAGAAGGTTTAACCCCATGAAGAAAAACCATGCTTGACTGTAAACTATCAAATGTTGACTTTCCAACATGAAATGTCTTCATTGGTCAGTGTAGGTGACTGAAACCTGAGGGGCTTCAACTCTTAGTTGAGACCGCCGCAAAAATAACCATTTTACAGCACAAACTGAACCGTCTTAAGTCAAAGAGTAGATTTTTGAACGAGGTGATGCTCCCATCCAGCCGTAGGTTACCATGATAATCTCAGATCGGCATGCACAGATGGCTACATGTGCGATATTGAGCTCAATCATTTCCTACACAGATGTTTGGAGATGTTCCCCCTCGTCAACAACAACATATTCATCTTACCTCCGTACCGAACCAGTCTGCTGGAGCGAAGCGGAGCACAACAGGGTCAGAGCTGTAATAGCAGGTAGTAATTAGAGCTCGTTTCACGTCGCTGCAGTTTGCACACTCGGCGCCATTTGTCAGGATTAGCTGGAGATGCTCAGAAGCACATCACACCTGTCAACCAGAGCGCGACCTCTCGGCAACACCGACGCTCCCCAAGGCTGGAGCGGGCCGAGGGCAACGGACGGCAGCCAGGACTCATTCGTCTCTGGAGCGAGCTGTCAGGTTTTAACGTGTCAGAGCAGCCAGGTTCTGTAGGTGGGTTTGTTGGGTTTGTGTGTCAGATTCAAGAGGCATCAATTGTTTTTTTGTCAGTGTTCCCGAATTAGTGTCATATTAAGAGGAAAAAAAAAACAACCCAAAAAAACCTAAACCGAGGTGAAAGACCAGAAAAATGAAACATGGAAACTGATCCTTTATCAGTGATAAAAAGGGTTAATAAGTCAGTCCGACTAGACTGAACAGCCCCTGGCGAGGTGGCAGGTTAACATCCGACCTCAAATCACTTCCTGGAGGCAGCAGAGTAACAGAATCTCTGAAGACTCACAGACTGATAATGGTAATGATAATTGGTGTGATAATCAGATCTTGTTAAAAGCCATTTTATACGATTGAAAATGCAGCAGAAGAACCCTGGAAATGAGCCCTGGCAGTTATATAAAGTGGACAGTGACAGTACAATGGTGAGTCAAGAAGAACGGCTGGAGCACTTAAATCTTATTTTCAAAGATTTGGGTGCACGTTTCTTTAAAACTGTGGGTTACAGAACTAATTCAGTGCATGGGGGTCAAGTTGTGGCATAAAATAAACACGAGTACAGAAGGATGAAGGAAACAGTGAAAAACATGAATGGCAGTAACTAAATAAGATAACTGGTCAAATACAGATAGTGAAGAGTGTCATATAATTCTTGGATAACTCAGTTTTTAGTTGGACAAACGAAAACATGAACACAAGAACCTGTTTGGGAAGGTAGAAATACACATTTCACATTATACATCCCACCATACTGCAACCTCACAATATGTAAGGTCACAGTGACCTTTGACCGCCAAAATGTAACCAATTTGGCCTCCAGTCCAAATGTTGGTTTGTGCCAAATTTGACAAAAATCCCTCAATGCACTCTTGAGATATTGTGCTCAAAAAGGTCTTCTGAGAAAAGCTAATTGTCAATGGCTTTGATCTGAGTTTGATTCCCGTTCACGAGGCAGGCACACGTGAGCCCGCAGTGACCTCGACCTTTCACCTATGACCTCCAAAATCTGACCAGTGGGTCCCCGAGTCAGAGTGCACATTTGTGCAAAATGTAAAGAAAATCCCTCAAAGTGTTCTTGAGATATCGCGTTCACAAGAAGGCCAAGAAGATTCAGGATCAATCTACCATAGAGTTGGCGTCCAGAACACGGTGAGTTCCGCCTGCTGATCCAGGAGCCACTTCAGGTAATATTTTCACCTGAATGGTGACCCTGAAGAACTTTGAGACTCTCTTCAGGGGGTGCTAGCCCCTCACAGCCGATGAAAGCTCATTTATGTGTCATGAATGAGGCTCGATAAGTTCCACCCGAGCCCCAGATGTGATGCTAGCCCCTTTCTGTGCCCGACATATAACATCAGCTACATCTTCGTCGTGGCCCAAAAAACTGGATGTTGTGGCAGCAAACTGAAGAGATCTTCCCCCGTTTTGACCTGCATGTGACATAAGCTGAAACGACGCATGTTTCTACAGGCGAAAATCCGCTGAAATCGAGGTCCGTCTGAGTAATTCTTGCCCTGCACAAATGTTCCGTCTTAGTGTGCAACACATTCAAACAGTTTTTACAAAATCGATGCAGCTGTTTCAGAAGAAAATTGGCACTTTGTGTTTAATACATGCAGACTTTCAGATCTCTTCCATCCGTCACACGTCCGAGTGTTCCCCCAGAACAATGACCCTGTGATGTTTACACGACAGTGACTGAAGAGCGAAGGGGGAAATCTGCTCATCTCCCTCACGCTCTCATCCGCTCTGCTTTCTGAATATATAAAGTGAAAACTCTTCACGTTTCAAACACGTCACGTCACATGACACCAAAGTATTTGGACAATGCGCGGCGTGCTTCCTGTCATCTCGGTCTTTATTTATGAAACCGTTGTCACTGTCAGCTCAGCGACTGAGGTGTCAGCTTTTGCAGATTGATTGTTCCTACAGGACGGTGTTTGTGCTCCACGGACTGCATATAAAGTAGATCTCTGACACTAAACCCTGGAATATCAAGAAAACATCTTCACGGATGTGACAACAGGTGCATTGCAGACACACATAACACAAATAAAAGCGCTGGAAGTAGCGCCGGACCATATGGCCTTAAATGTTACGTTGATATTTTTAGGTTATATCGCGATACACGATATACGTATGGCAATATATTAAAAACAATCTCCTCTAAAGCACTTAGGAAATGTGCAGTTGAACATTTTTTTATGCATAGGATGACACCAGTGTGATGTTTCCGGTCCATTTCCCAAACGGCAGCACATGTTTGATTTCCTAATATACGTCTGAAGCATCTGAACTGAACGTCAGAAGTTATCAAGTGTTGAAAGTAAGTATTTTCTTGCTGAAATGTTTAAAATGTTTTAACTTGCTTTCCTCACATTTAGCCACTTTTGCTTGCATATGACGTAAATGAATCTAAAATGTAAATATTTAGCCCCCCATTCAGCGAGACATAAGCACAAATCAAAAATAAGCTTATGGAAACACATCTGAAATGAGGCGTTTGAGGGGCTACGTAACATTCGGTTGTAAATCGCCATCATGGAGGACAGCAAAAAGTTAAACATTTTTGACTTTCGGCACCATTGCCGGATTTCATTTGAATGCAGCATCAGATTCAACATTTAGATTTTCTATTTAATATTTCACTTCCTTGTCATCTATAAACTTACTCCATTAACAATTCAGAATCACATCGCTTTCAACGAGTTTTAGATGAACTTTTTGTGTCAAACGTGAGCAAAACTGGACAAAAACCAGGAAAGTGAGATGTATCTTAAAACGCATCAACAAATAAGTAGCTCTGAATTAGTTAATGAATTTGTCAATGTCAATGAATTTTGACATCTAGCGCCACCTTGTGTCACCATTCTTTACAATGGCAACCTCCATCATTCAACCTGCGTCTTCACCAGCAGAGACACATCAGCTCTTCTGGAACGTGGAAAATAAAAAAAGGCTGAGTTTGTCACGTGCTGGGAACACGTGCTGGCGTCCGTCTTTGAAATTACATTTCCGTGTTGAGAAGCCAGAACGCACCGCAGGAGGCTGCTGGATGGAGACGGGCTTGGAAGCGAGGCCTGCGTGTCATTATAGCCAGGTGGATTGTCTTTATCGCTTCTGCTGTGCAGCTCTGATTTGATTTGCTGCTGAAAGCCTCAATAAACCATAAAGCCAAATTTCATTCCACGGTGAGAGATGTGGAATTGACGGGATGGACATGGGAGAAGAGGGCCAAACAAACTAAGA
>KV751365.1:3365082-3393206 GCA_001698575.1 Mola mola | reverse complement strand
CGGTGTGACATTCTGCAGGAATCCTCACAAGGCACAACAAGATAATGAGTCACTCAAACAAATATAGGTACCCCATAGTAAAGACTGTGAAATAGTGATAGAACCATTCTATGGTATATCCACCTCACTCCAACAACAGCTCCATCTGTACACCAGTTATCCTGTTCATTTCTCTTCATATTCAACATATTTTTTAAACATGTTGTGTGTTTAAGCCTCATAAATGACGCCTGTGAACGTACAGCGGTGAGAGAGCCGTTGTCGCCCAGCAGGAAGCTTTTCTTCTGCGCCCATCAAACTCGACGACATCTTCGTCCTGTGGAGAGCGGCAGACGCTCACAGGCAGGACTGTTCTGCACCACAAAGACTTCAGCGCTGCCTTTTATTGCACTGCATTGCAAGCAGCTTGCGTGTCTTATGAAGAAGAAACGATCCCATAACTCACAAAATCTGTATAATACTTTTACTTAGAATAACTCTCACACACAAGGAGACTGTAAAAGGTTTGTGTGTCATCTGCAGCTCAAATTTTGCCTCGACTGATGCCTGATGATTCATGACTGATATGTTTAAACTGCAGTTATAGCTCCTCTCTAGACTCCTGCCAAAGCTTAAACGAAGGGCAATAAAAAGGCTCCATCGAACATAATCCACGTGGCAGCAGGGATTTCAAAAGCCATGTCTCACTAGGTGTCAGTTAAATCTGAATTCATGCAGGATGAAACTAGAGACTCTTTACAGCCGCCGAGAGCACAAGTGGTGGAGACAAAAGTGGAAGAATGCTGCTGAATTTAGGTTAATGCACGCATCATAGATCAAGTTTGTCATGTTTAAGATGCACATGTAGAGCATGTTAACAAGCATGTTACGAGCATAATAGAAATTCCATAATCCTTCCAGGGCGGCGGCGATCTGGATCCATCGTGCTTGGTTTTATAAACAGAGCTGGCCTGACTTCTTTATCGTTTACAATTTGATTGAGTCTTTGAATTATATTGTAAATGAAATCAGTCAAATCCGACATTAAACGTTGTTACTGAGGTTTGCAGATTTGTTCATTATTGTGTCTGACATAAGTAAAGCTGGCCTCAGTATGTCCGTGTCCTCCCCTTGCACACAAATTAAGCTAAAATATTCCGCATGATTGCTGCCATCTTGCACTGCTGACATAATTACCAGGTGGGGTCACTGAGCAGGGCTGAACTGTCAATTGAAGGCTTAAAATAGCTAATAAATACCAAACTGATCAGGAGAAATAAGACTTTAACATATACATCAGTGTGGTAACTACCTTAATCAACAGAAGCCATCTCGGAGAATATTTGTGAAAACATCCTGAAGAGGTTTGACCTGTACTGCAGCCCACCACCAGGGGGTGGTCCAGATGTTTGGACTTTCAGGGAGCTCTCATCTCCATATTTATAGATTTGTGTTCATTAGCAGTGATACCTGTGGTAAGAGTCAGCGAAGGCAACCCGGTTATCAGCTTCACGTCACCGCTGGACACTAATAAGACGAGACTTGCGTTAAAAAAAAGCAGCGATCTGAGGCATTTAAATCATCTCGGAACCTCGGGGGTTTAGGCTGGCAGAGAGGCTCAGAGACTCTCCAGAGAATCCCTGATTATCTTCTCCTGCCTGCTCTGCATGATCTCTACTCTCTGAGGACATGTGAACAGCCGCCGTACGTGTCATGTTGATGGAGCGTTAAGTAAAGAGCGAAGTGCAGGCTCATCCTGTGTGTGTGTCTGACGGGGCTGATGGAGTCCTCAGCTGCAACAGGTTGCATTTGAGTAAAGTGCTTCAATGTGGTGCTGAAGCCAAATCCTGAAGTTAGTTTGTTTGTTAATAACATGTGTATAAGAATAGGTTCTCTAAATAGGTCTTAGTCTTGTGGTCAGAAACATGGAGGTAAAGGACACTTCTGAGGCTGTTCTTTCAATTGTTTTTTTTCACAAATCATAAAGTAACTGACCCACATCAGTGTCTGGCCCAAACTGGCGGTTCTGTTAGCGCTGCCCATGTGAGCGTGCCATGAATGACCTGCATGCAGATAAAGTGCTGCACTTAAGGTACTGTAACATATTACACTGAGGCCCCCAAAGCATTTCTACATAGACCATCATTATAATCTAAGACAGTTTTGAGTCTCATTATACATGTAAGATTCATGGAGGTTTTCTATTGTCATACATGTTATACATTGTCAATGTAAAGTGGTGGAGGCAGCAGGAAAACATATTCAGTGCTGAGAAGAGTTGCTTCATCGCCATTGACTCCTTCAGGCAAATTATTTCCTAGTAATGGTGGACAGGGGAGCCATTCGATAGCCCCAAACGCCGGGAGCCGGTGGCAGCAATAACACGGAAGAGCACCTGCTTCGGCTGAGCGCTGTGAAGGTAAGAAGATTAAAAACAGGAGAACTCTGATAGTTTCCCTGATGAACATATTTTATAGGAACTATTTACTAATAAAACGATTTAGTGCACATTAGCCCTACGTGCAAACTGAATTATGTTTAATTTGACTGTATTTGGTGAACACGGTTTATCTCAGTGTGAAACAACCATGTACATATTTGTATTTTTAACTTTTATTTATTTCCATTTATAAGCTGAAGCCGCATGGGGTCAGGTCAGATGTGGAGCTGTGAATCTATTCTTGGTGTGGTCTTAGTTTATTGTTGTTGCTTTAATTATTATTGTGGATGCTGATTCTGATTATTCCACTCCATCAAATTATTCAGCTCTTTAACGACATGCTTCTCTTTTTTTTGTCCTCTACCATTTGTACTTTTCTAAACGTTAAACTTTTCCGCGCTTTTTAATTTCACAGTATTTTCTTATTTCCTTTTCCCCGATTTTGTCTTCTACGGCACCGCTGTGACCTCTGGAATACTACGGACATTCGACGTGTTGGTGTGCAATCTTGTCAATCAATTTATATCTTGTTTAATAGTTCCAAAATTCACTGTTATGCCAGAATTGCTGCTGTACCTAATTCAAATTACCAACGAACCACATGACCGACTACAATTCTGACCCTCCAATGATGCAGCTCTTCTCTCCTTCAGGCCTCCGATTCAGTGGGTTGCATAACCAGGAAGTTAACCAGGAAGCCAGGAAAGGTTATGGTGTGTGAAAAGGCACCACCTTTGCGTTTGACACTTAAGCTTATCTGATAATCTAGAATTTGAGAAGACGTTGCACTCATCCCACCCACACTGGGATCTGACTTCACTGCAAGAAATGAAAATCGTTCACTCGCTCTCTGAAAAAGACTTTTTTATTTTTCAAAGAATTTCATCTGTGACCGAAGAGAACGATGCATTGTTTTTCGATGGCATGTCACTCATATTTAACTGACGTCACTGCTATTCACCAATACTATGTGTCGTTATTATAGTTACACTGAGAACCGCTCGGTTTAACCAGAAACCCGACCTAAAAAACAAACCAAACTAGTCTCACCAAACCTGATAGCTTTCAATTTAGTCGGACTCACATCACTGGAAAACTTACTGACGAATTCTGTTCTTTTTCAGAGCTGCTGGTCAGACCGGTTGAGACACATCTTCGCTTCTGCTCTGCAAAGTCAAACCCAAACTATTTCCCTGACAACTGGCTATGGAGTAGAATGTCTCCATCCACCCTCTTTACTGCACTCTTTCAAAGTTGCATATCACCGGAACTTGTTAACACCAGTGACAGAAACATGGTAGAAAACAACGCGCGCCATCAGACCATTTAAAGGCACGCTTCATAGTTTTAACAACTTCTGTCATTAAATGTTCCCCATCTGTGTTTTGAGGTCTTGCAGAGAGGCGCCTGTGTGACAAACAGCTGCTGTCGCTCCTCTTTCTGCCTCTCATCCTCCCTCTATCAGCTCTTTACACATGGAAGGGTTCGCTTCATTTTCGGTGTTAATATCATAATAGCTGTTTTCATTGCGTCTGCTTGACTCTCGGATTATCTTTACGTCTCATTCCGATTGTGTCTCTGCATTCCATCGAGTCGCAATCACCTGTCAGAGCGGCGCATATAACCATTTAAAAAACAAAACACATTAAGCATCTGGTTGAGGTGACAGGCTGTCGCCGTGTTGTGGCTCTGTGCTGCTGTCAGTGTTAACAGCTCCACTGTGCAGAGACATAGCAGAGAGGCGGGAGGGGAGGGGGGTACAGAGAGAAAGCAGAGTGAAATCTTCGAGGGGAAACCACACGTGTTCATGATCAGTCAAAGTGGTGTCAATCCACCACTTTTAACTATGCTCAAATCTCAAATAATCCCTGTCATGAACGTCCTTTACATAAAAGTTCTCTCCAAACGCCTCCAGGTTAAGTGTAATAAAATAAAGTTGACGAATCGCTTTGATGGATGCCTCAGTTAGGAGAGACGGCTTTACTCCTCTGGCTCCGACATAAGAGGCGACTTTGGTTAGCTTTAGACAAATCTTTGTAGCTTCAGATGTCCAGAGTTTTGATGAGACTTTCTCTGTGGTAATTAACTCACTGCTCTCCTTCTGAGCTCTCATTTCTCTCAGAAGCCTCCACTTGCTCACTTCAAGCAAAAAGTTATGTGTCTCCGATTCACCGTTGAATTAGTCCGAAAAAAAAGTTGATGCTATTCAGTTTTAAACTTTAAAGGGTCTGTTTTCTCTTCAGAAATGATCTTTCACTACAAATTAACATTCTGCACTTAACATGTAACCTTCCTGTGTAACACAAAATAACACCAGCGGCCCCCTTATTTTTTCGCTTGAGTGTTTACGTCCTTACAGTTTTGCCAAATCCACTGGCTCTGACATCTTATTTACCCAGTAATGGATTCATGGCTCATTCGTTCATTTATTTAGCCAATTCGGCACACTTATAAGCAAACGGCCGCTTGTTTACACACCCATCCATCATTTGGTGTCATGCTGCCAGCTGTCTTACCAATATTAGTCAGTTTTTTACCTTCTCTGTGCTCAGATTTTGATCTCTGCGAAGCCTCCGGGGAAATATCTGGCTCTTCAGCAGCTGGGCTCTCTCTGTTTCTGTATGCTGAGCAGGTAGTGTGCAATTTTGTGACTGAACCAAAACAGCAAAGTGGCATCTTGGACACCTGAAGCTCCACACAGTGGAAGATTCTGCTGGTTCTCTGCAGGTTCTTCACTACAGGGGACCCCTTTCACATTGGAATTTGAGACGGATGGGTTAAGATCCATCTAGAACGGTGCTAACTAGAGGACATCCAGCGAGGCCCATAAGTCATGAAAATTCATGGATCAGCCCCTTTATCCAATCAAAATTTAATGGGTTCTTCTTTGGGCAATTTGCCATACTCCCAAGTTTTGTTGAAATCCATCCAGTAGTTTTTGTGTAATTCTGCTAACCAACCAACCAACCAACTAATACACAGGGGTGAAACCAAAACCTTTTCGATGGAAGTGATAAAAAGGTCAAAATCTTGAATCGTGGGGGGGGGGGTTAGAAGGTCAAACAAACCATTTATTTGAAACAAACAAACAACTGCCAATTTCAAGTTCCCTCCTGTGTTAACCTACGCGTAGCCATCCCTCTGGAAGAGAATCCAAACGCTTGATGGGCATACAACTTTATATTTTTACCCATCCACTGAAAAATACCAATTTCAACATTATTTTCAACATTTCATTATGACAAATTGACATTAGCCAGAGATTATAACAAAGACAATAATGAAACATTTACATTTTTGGGGTATTTACAAGGAAAAACGCCTCCGTGAGTCCAGCGCTGTTGCCTGTTTGAATCAGTATATTCACATTGTCGAGCAAAGCAACAGAAACACAACACTTGTGCGAATTGTTCTCTTTGGCCTCCACGTGCTGTGGAGCCGCTTCCTGCCGGCAAAGTCTCTGACTTGCTCTGAGTTTAAGGTCACGAGGTGTAACACGACGCCCCCTCGTGTAACCTCCGTGCCCAACAGGTCGGATGCAGTTAAATAAAATACTCCTTTGGGTTTTCACTGGAGACGTTCTGGGAGTCTGGCTGGTTGTTGAAAGGAAAATCTGGGCTGTCGTCCTGTTTGACGCCCTTCACTTCCTGGTTCCGGTACGTTTCTCTTCTCCGGTAAAGGAATCTGGCGGTTATGGCCACGCCGGCCACCATCACAAAGATCACCACCGCTATGACGCCTGCAAGGTAGGAGACTCGAGATGTAACAGGCTGAGATATCAGAGGGCTGTCTTTAATTTCAATATACACAAATTCGCTATAATCAGAATGTGCCTTTTTTCACCCATTATCCCCATCTAATCTCACTTTCATCTACATTTAACACCAATCTTTTGAATCTGTTCAGCTCCTCTGCTTTGCTGAGCACATTTTGGAATATGAGGGGAGGTTTCATTTAATTGGAATTCCAAAATACATCCGATATCAATTTAACACTACATTACACTATGAAGAGGCCGTGCTTTTTAAGATAAAGTTTTTCAATTAGCAGTCACTCCTGTAAAGGTTTAATTAGGTGAGCTGCTCTTTGTGCAGTGAGACAGTCAGGCTAGTTTAATGGACGGTTTGAAATGACTTTTGTGTCTCGCCTTATCTATTCACAAGCTTTTAGATCGAAGCGTTTTCAGTCTTCACTTTGAATCAATCCGTGCTGGCAGAGTGACAAAGTTTCAAATGAGTTTTAAATGGACTTGAGTCTGGCTCATCACTTTTCACTGGAGCTCAGCATCGGCCCAGATCTTTGTTCATCCCAGAAAAGGCTTTATATAATCCTTTAAACTTTGGCTTTGATTTGTTTTCTTCTTCTGACACAAATGTATTTATTCATATTTTTCTGGATGAAAATCAGTGAGATTGGTTTAATTGTGATTGTCATGTGCACTGAAGTTTCTATTTCAGAAAGGCGTCTGAATAACACACGAAACACATGTTTTTATCTTTCTGCGTGTCATTTAGGTTTTTCACATGAATGTTAGGTGTCAATGAGAGAGGAAATAAATCTATGTACAATAATGTGTAAACAGCAGTAAAGTAGAATTGGAGTGTGGAGTTTGCGTCTCATGTGAAAAAGATGATATAACATTTAACATTTTCAACCTATGTCACCGAAAAGTACCACCACGGTTACATTTTAGTAAAGCCCGAATTACTATTCTCAAAGGACATTATGGAAGTTTTGTCCAATAACGCCAAAAACAAATTACATACCCTGGATTTTAATCAATATAACTAAAGTAATTTTAACCAAAAATCCTGATGTTCATTTACCTAAACTCAGCAATTCAGTAGTTTCACCACTTGAACCTGATCAAGTAGTTTTAACGCTGTAATATCTGACACAAAGATGGTGAGTCTCATTTCTCTCTCAGGCTATGGGTAAGGTTTTTGATGACCACGGAATATAAATTGCTCCTTCATGCCTAATTCTAGCTGAATTGTGATCCAGGGTCTTGTGGCTAAGGCAGCATAAGGTGACATATAGAGAAAAGAAGTTTACATTTCAAAAGCTCAAAATGCTGCAGCGATATTGACATGCAAAACTCTCTAAAAATGTATCAAATGACAAGCAAAATGATCTTAAAAGTGGTGTGCTCTGAAATCCTGTTGGGTTGGGTTGTTTATGTCAGTGAAACAAGGTGAGACAGCTTCCTGTTCCATTACAGTGCAATGTGATGAAAAGGTCCAGTACCTCCAATCAGAGCAGAGTCAGTCCTGATGGCATTGACTAAAGGCTGACCTGAGCCCACTGAACCAGACTGGTCTACAGCAGAGAGGAAAAAGAGAGAGAACAGTGGTGGAGGCAGACAGAGGGGGGAAAAAAGAAAGCACATGGGGGTGCAGGTAGAGAAATTGAAATGTTAACTGACACCAAATAAACAGATCAGAAAAGAGGCCCAAAGGAAAGATCAAATCGTCATCATTCACAGGGAACAATACATCGGCCCTGATAAAGCATGCCAAATTGGATGAGAACGAGCCCAGAAGACAGTTGTCTCAAAGGAGACTTGCCCCCTCTGTGATCCAGATTAATTAAAGCATTGATCACACTGTCATTAGACTTAAAAAAAAAAACAAAACAGGGAGGACACTGTATGTGATTAATAGGCTGGAGGAGCAGCTCTCATGCAGCTTCAGCACACAGCAGTGGAAAACCAACAGGAGATGCATGCATACAGACATGTGTATATAGACTAAAAGAGAGTTAGAACATACTGTCAGATATAGGGAGCGTTCCTCGGCATACTGCAAAGGTGGACGTCCGCATCTGCCCTATGACATTAAAACTCTCATCTCCTGTGGCTCACATTAACTGCACTAGATGTACTCTTAGTGCTCCGACCAGTTGTGTGGTCAGATGAACTCTTGTTCAGCTACACTAAAGCGTTAAGTAAACCAAATGCCACTGAAAGTCTAAGCAGAGTGGTCTGCTACGTCACATAACGACTACTTCAGACTCAACCAGTTACCCAAAGATACATTGATGAGTCCCAGTCCAGAAACACTGACTGTGGCTGCTTGTTTAGTATTTGAAGAGGTAGATCCACATTTGAAGTACTACAATACTTAGCACCGGCCTGTCCGCCCTACTTTTAGTTTAATTTTATTAAAAAGATGCATTCATATTTTTTAAAAGCTCTGTGAAGTCACCAATTTGATTAAATTTAATGACATTTGCTTACAACATGGTCAACTCCTTTTTTCTGAGGGCTCATATTTCAGCTTTCTACCTCACTGTGGTAGTGCTTGTTTTGCCCATTCCTAAGTTTGATTTCCAGGTCAAGGTCATTGAGTGCAAAAAACGAGTGCATGTTAGCACCATCTGACAGGTGAGACATGGACTGCAGAGCCACATCGTTCTGGCTGTGTAATGGACCCTGGGATTAGTTGACACCAGTTAGACCTCTCTATGTCAATCCCCTCTGGAGGGACTGTCCATAAAATGTTTGACCTTTCAGTGACCTTGAACTTTGACATAGAAAGTGAATCATCTATACCACTCAAATTATTTTTTAGAGTCATGGCCAAAAAATACCTGCTTTGAGACATTTTGACTACCGAAACCTAATCAGTTGTAGGCTGGTTCAAGACAAACCTTTTGTCTAAAATCAGTCAAGTAGTTGTTTTTTTTTTCTGTAATCTTGTTAACAAACAAACCAACCATGAGTGAACCAAAACAACTTCCTCTAACTTTGTTCCAATAGGCAACTATAAAATCGTCAGACCAAGAACCCGTGGAACGCTTGAAGGCTATTTGAGTCCTGATCTTGTACGTTTATGTCTTGTATCTCTTATAAGTTGTTTGCCTTTGAAATAAACATTTATTTTTAAACTCCTAATTGACCATTCTAATCAACCGATCATTATAACCAACCAAGCCGTTCCCACTCCTACCCGACAAGTGGGGTGTGTTCTCTGCCGCGTGGGGATTGGTTGAAGCCGGGGAGCCGCAGTTGGACTGGACTAAAGGTCCGGCGATGGTGACGGGGCTGGTGTCCGGGTGCAGCAGAGCTGCTTTCAGAGGGCTGATGGAGTTGAAGCGGACCACTGAGAGGCAGCCAGTAAAACCCAGAGCCCCCAACCTGAGCAGGTCCGGATCCAGATCATCAGACGCTGCGGAGACAAATGGAACAAGACAGTTGAGTGTAAATCGTTGTTTTCGGTTTCATTTTTTCCATTCCTCATCCATAAAGTATAAACATAAGGCCAGCTGGTGAGAATTTAATTCCAAGTTAATCTTGTAAACTGTTTCTGTAGCAGCTCGGTGTAATTTGGTTTAGATTATAGGTGGACTGGGAACAGTCACAGCATTTCCAAGTTTGTGACTAAAAACTCTACCAGAAACCACTGACATGAATTCAAATATTGCTTCTTTTCATCCATTTAGACAGCGAGCAAATGGAAGGGGGCCTACAGGGCATTATTTCAGTTGTTTGACAGCTATGAGTTTGAGAATTAATTCACATAAAATACCTGGTGGAATCTTTCCAGGACTTTTAACTTAACGCTTGAGAAAAGGATCAACACAGGCAGTTCAAACTGCTGCTCTCTGGCAAGAGATACAGAAATACATGCCGCTGTACCACCAGACTATGGAGCAACTTTTCCTTTTTCCCCATTTGTGAGAGTTTTCATTTTTGAGTTTTTTGTAATTATTTTCTGTATGTAGCATAGGAAACTAAAACCTTCATTTCATCATAAAAATGTGTGATATAAAGACCCAAACTTCTTGAATTTCTCTATCACATTTTCTCAGTTCTTGATTTTGATCCATAAACTAAAGGGGAATGAAGAGTTTTAGTGTCCTGCTCGAACTCAAACGCTCAGTAGTCGTGGTAGAAATAGCACTCGGCCAGCTTTATTATGTGTAATTATAATAATAATTTTGATTGTTGAGGTGTTTTATGTGAGCTGTAGGCCATAATTATCAAAATAAAATGGTTCAAATGCTTGAAACATTTTAGTTTGTTTAAAAAGACAAGAATAAATGTTAGAAGATTACTTTCTTAAATAACCAAAAAAAACATGATATTCTATTTTTTTTTGACATGCGGTAGTACTCGGGGGAATAGTGATCTTTTATCCCCTTTTACATCTTATCTAAACAGATTTTCGCAGCTGCCATTTTGGCAAGAAATCGTAGGGTAAACACAAATGTCCCCAGTGAGACTAATTAAGATTCTGTTCCGTTCAGGTCAAACAGAGTAAAGCAGTGGGGGTGAGTTGTTGGATTTCATGGCTCAGGAGACAGAAGTCAAAAGAAAAAAAAGGTGGTTCATTAAATAAATAAAAAATAAACAATCAAGGGAACAATTTGAAAACCTAAAGTCCCATAAAAGTGAACAAGCAAAAAATAAGCTACTAAATCTTCACAGCAAGCTGCTACGGACAACATCTCCCCCGCAGTTAACGTCTAAATGACGTCGTATAGACCCTCTCCTGGTCCCGCCCTACTGAGACTAAACCACTGGACAGGGTTGGGTAAACCAACGAGGGACATAAAACACGATGCCTGATGCCAGCAGAAGGGTGTTCTAAACAAGCGACTCCCGACAACCTCTTATGTTTCCACCCTAAACTAGCTGACAGCGTCTGAGTGAGGAGGAGTTGCTGACTCCTCCCCTTCCTGTCCGGCTCAGATTGCCACCACACGACAACGACAGGGAGAAAAGTGCATCATATCATGAAAAACTTCACCAGTGTTGATGTGCACTATACAACACCAACACCAAAAAAAAGCTGGGGAAGGAATAAAAATGTTTAACTAGCTGCACGACAGTGATTGCTGAAGAAAATATAGAGAATCTGGCTATGTGATAAAGTATAGAACCTCCAATTTGTTATAACAATATATATATTTTCAATTCTGGATCTATAATTCCAATCATCCAAGCTCCCAGTCCGCGTCCATCACCACCCAGGACGGACATTCACTTTCCCCTCTGCCTGTTCATGTAATTGAGTAAAATCCCTGCATGTCCCTCACAGCAGCTGTGAATGCTGACATTTCAAATGTAAACAGCTGCATCAGTGTCTACTCCAATGACCGCGAGGTCGTCTCAAATTTCACCAGAACACATCTGCATGTTAATGAGAGCAGCAGGAGTCCATTTACTCCATCACCCCTACTCCCGCTCCGTCTCTCCAGATCCCTTCCGGGCCCATTAGTTGTGCTGATGGATGACGGCTTGGCAGGGAACGACAGAAAATCCACTTTCCCGCTGCGTTTTTCTGCCCCTGATCCGACTCTCTGCCTCGCCTGGTTTGACGGATGGGAAGTGCGGTCACGTTCTGACATGATGGGGTTAAAACACACTGAGCCGAGTTACACCGTCCTGCAGCTTAACGACCAAAAACACAGAATATCTTAAAGACCGCCGTCGATGAAAATCCCATTCTGACCCAGTGAACACCCATATGGTGTTTTTTCTATACTCTAACTCGCATCGTGACTAAAGCGAGCGTGCACAAGTAGCTCCGCCTCTTCTTCCTGAGCATCTGCGTCTGGTCCCAACGTGTACGGCTGAATAACTCCAATGTGAGAACTTGCCACTGTGCAGCGTACAGTAGACTATAGTTTAAAAGTCGGGAGATGACGGGGAAGCTCTGACTCGCTCTGACTGCGGGCGAGGGGGCGGAGCGGTGAGCGGCGATGGGGTGGAGCTAAAGTAGCACATTCATAGATCCACACAGCCTCGATGAGGTAACGATGTAGAATTACATCCGAGCCATTTTAAGGCAAAACAAAAAAAATGTTTTTCTTAATTTAATGAACAAAAATTGAAATATGGAATTTTAAAAAAAAACCCAGAAATGACTCTTTAAGCGTTTTCTTGATAAAGAAGCCGTATCAGTTACTCCATTAGAGATATTGCAAGAAATGAATGTTTAAAGGCGAAAGCCAAACTGTTATGAAATTAAGTTTCAATTTTGTTACTATAGATTTCATTTTCTAATACGAGCCTGGCCAGGATTTACAAGAAAAACAGGAAAATATGGTGATAAAACAGGTTGGTGACAATTTTCCATAGAGTATTTCATTAAATGGGACCGTGGTGAGAAAAAGGAGAGCTTTCACCTGACACTGTATTGTGCATCCTGGATTACGGCTGAAAAATAAATCAAACACGCTGAATAGCTTTAATTATGCATTACTATCAACCTACATTTACCCTTATTGAAAACTGTCTAAACTGTCTGAACTGAACAATTAAATCATCTGATCTAATCTAATTACAATTTGATGAATTTAAAGTTATGTTTCTGAGCATTTCCTAGATGTTTAAGCTACATTTTCGTGCAACTTTTTATTCTTTTTAGCCTTAAACATTAAAGGATTTAAGTTAAAACTACGAGGGCAGGTAAGTGATGACGTCATAGTATTCCATCTGTTTGTATGGCCGCCTTTTTCTTTATTCAATAACTGGCCGAGAAGGACTGGATGCTAATTTTGCCACCCACTGAAGCAGCTCTGTCCTTAAATCATCACAAAGTATGAGAATGTGATTTAACAGGATCTACTACATTTGACTTCTGTAGATCATGAGAGCACATTCAGGGCGTCGGATCGAGTCTCAGCGCCGTGGTTGAAAGGATTAGAAAGTCGTCGGGTCTCATCAAACAGGCGCTGCATCTATTTATACTTACGGTGCACTTTGCCCAAAACCAACGACTTGACGGCGTTGAATTCTCCATCAGACGTCAGGTTGAAGTCCTCTCTGGCGTTTTGATCGATCTGAAACAAAGAGCACATCTCTCTCATTCGCTGCAGGTAAACTCTCTTTTAAAGGTCGACTTACGTGCCGGCGCTTAGCTCTTCCTTTACGTTTCACCTCGCCGGCTCAGCTCAGCGTCCGTGCGTTCAGTGAGGAACTCAGCCAACTGGGGTGAAACTCTGGAAACTGGAAATCATTTTAATGGGAACTTGTCAACAGCCTCGGCCTCGTGCAGGCGTGGAGGGGCTGTTTCGAGCTAAACTCCAGCATTTCAAGGCCTTAAAGCGTCAAGGCTTGATACATACTTTGATTGATTTCAATCATAGCACCATTTGGCTTTAGTTTTGAGTACTGACTAAGTAGTTCATAAAGGTTAAAATAACACATCTGGGATCTTTACACACTGTGGCCCTTTTCACTCAATCATATGCCAGTTTTGTAATTCATTTCAGATGAGAGTCTCGGTGAACAAAAGTGTCATAGATGCGTTGTTGGTGTGTTCTTATTCCTCCAGTTGAACATTTCAGCGTCACTGTGAGGAATGATATGTTGTACGTTGTATGTACGTTTATTGCTAAGTGTAAGTTTTTCTCTAGGCTCACTGAAAAAACGTTTATAGGTGGATTGACGTGAAACACAAATGCGCAAATAGTTTGGAAGCCAATCCTGGCCCTATTTTTAGCAAACACAAATGCTAACTAATAAGTAACTCATTGATAAATAAAACAGAAGACATCTTGTCCCCGGCATTCTAACTTGTGACCTGAAAAAAACTTGCATGTTTATGTATTTTGGTGTTTTTAATGAGGGAGATGAAAAGAGTTACAATTTAAGAATTTAATGAGGCGTCGGGAACTTCTCTCCACGGCAAGAAACACTTATTTCAGCCTGGTGTTAAATTACTCTTAAATGGCTCACTTTTAAAACACTAAACTGCTATTTAAATCTATAAATACATTCAAGTAAACCCAAATAAAGTAAATACAAATGTCCGCGCGGGTTATAAGAGGTGTCTACAGTCCTGTTCTGCTGATATTAAGATGATAAATGAAGGTTTATTTTGCACCTATTATAACTTTGAGTGTTTGTCCTTGAACATGTGAACAGATTAACTGGAGCCTGCTGTTTGATCAACAAAGGCCCTGAAGCGGAAGCACTTAAAGTATAAAAGCAGAGGACACAGTGAAATGGTAGCCCGGAGTCAATTTAGGCTTCAATGGGTCATTTTTCAACGGGACGTGTGCTCCGAGGGGGGGAGGAATAAGATCCTGTCTACTTGTGAGACCACCGGCCACCAGGAAACGGCAGGATGGAACCGTCGTGCAGGCTCATCTGGTGTCCCCGGTGTTGCTGTTGTTGCTGTTGTTGTTGTTGTTAATGACATAATGATTCGAGGCGACGGCCACATGTGATGCGGCTCGTTTTTCACCGGAGACCCATCCAACACCAGGTCACCTTGATAATCATGCACACGTTCAGGCTGCTGGGCGGACAGAGTTGACCTCATACATCATCTCAGGCTGCTGTTAACGTTCATTAGATCCAGATACTCAGTAAACTGCACATGTGAGCTATCGAATGCCTCAGCATTTCGACATGTTAGGATGTTATATTGCGTAAAAGCAGATGACTAGCTGTGCTGCAACTTGTCCTTGCTTCCCCAACGGTGAACGTGATGCATTCGATCAGCTAGTTAATCTGGCAACATTTTATCTTCACAACATCTCAATTGGTGCTCAGTAACACAAAAGAGAGGGAGGAAAATAGGGTTCGACAAATTTGTGCTCAAAATCAAGAAATAGATTTCTTGCATGCATAAAAAACGTTAAATTCAAGCTCGACAGGAAAAAAGGAGCGAAACCAAAAGCGTTGCATTTATTTGTGTGTGTCTTGTTACCTGCACGGACACACAGTCCGACAGCCTCCTGATGGAAACGCTGTGCAGTTGTCCGTTGGCCAGGCTCCTCGCTCTGCTTCTCAACACCTCCGCGTCTCTGCTGCTGTCCAGCTTGTACCTCACCTCCAGCTTATCTGCACACACACACAGTTATTCCAATTGCAGACTTTCCCTCTCGATGGCCATCTTCACTAGTCTGGTGACTTTTAAGGATCTTTCTTATTCTCCCGTTAGTGATTAATCGGATAACATCTGAGCTCTAATAAAGCTTTCCATATCAAGAGGATTGGCAGTTAATTCCCTATCAATAGCACACGTCCGAATCAAATTAATTTCCCTAATATTCTGAGGATTAGGAGCAGATTTAATAAAAGACATGCAATATCTGCGGCTTTGAGCCATCACAATCCTCAGATGCCTATAAAATTTATTACATTTTTGAAAGTGGTAATAATTAAGCCCATGAATCCACGATTAGGATTCATAATGTTCTTTTACAACACGGCTGTATTTACCAAGAGGCAATAATTATTTGGCGTAAAAGCTCTTCCACTCACAGTAATTACTCTGACACTAAATGTATGTTTTCTTGAAAGCCAGCTGTGACTGATTGACAAGCTTTTTGCTGCGAGGTCTGAAGGCGGCAGAACGAGCAGAAAAGGAGAGCTCTCAGGGTGTTTGAGGACTCATCAGTGGAAGTGCATTCACCTGGCAACTGCACGGCCGCCATCGAAGCCTTACCGTCCCTCCCGTCAGCCTTCCCTGACTCATTAACACCAGAACAGAATCCATTTACAGCTAATCTAGCAGCGGAGTGCCATTTTTATCAGCCTCCTGGAAGCTGAACATGTTTTAAATTCAAGTGCCTCCCACTACTCTTAGAAATCAAACTCCAAAACGTAATTATTTCATACAAAAGTTTAGGAACAAGTTTACTGGAGCCACAGAAGGAGCTGCCGGCCATTGGCAGCGCAGCAAACTTTCATTCTAGGGATGGGTTTCATGAACAATTCAATTCTTCGGGTCACACTTCCATTTGGTATTGATCCAATATGCTTTGATATCAATCAACAAGATCGGTCATTTGATTTTCTGCTAAATACGAAAGACATGTAGTTTTATTCCAATCAGAATTTGCTTGTCTTTCATAAACATGAAGGTTGCCAAAAAATCGTCCCTTTGGCGACTGGCTGATTGAGTCTGAGGTATTTTTACAGGTATTGAGTGAAAAACACATGTGTGGTCCACTGTAGGTGTCTAATCCATGTAACCAGACACGTGCAATGACATTTCGAGAGTTGTTGGGATTAAAAAAAAACCAAAACATATACTGAAGAAATTTCCAAATAAAGACAAATTTTTATTGTAAAGTTTTAAAGTTTGGAAAATAGGGCTTAGGGTGAAAAATATCAGAATTGTCCTTTAACTAAGTGAAGAGATGTGGTCTGAGTGCTTCAAGACATGTGGTTTAACAATGATACAACAGACAGATCTGGCAACGCAGCAGACGATGAAGAGGAGGAGAGATGACAAATGAGAGGAAGCGTGAAGATACCTGATTGAAAAGTTGAGGAAAGGAGACGTCAAAAAAAGGAAAAGCTTGGCAAGAATTTTGGTTTTGAAAATGTGGACAGACGATTATGAAAGCGGGGAGGGGAGGGGCACTGTGTTTTCTCTCGCTCTCAAGAGGGTGAAGAAACGCTGAAGGTGAAGAAGGAAACAAACAGGAGAGGAATCTCATGAGCTTCTTTTCATAATTATCATTCAACCTGGAAGCCCAATGAATTTGAGGAGATGAGACAAGTGTTTTGTAAAGAATGTAAAAGGCAGGGAAGCAAACGGGAGGGCGGCGGGGCCCTCACCGTGCTTGTTGATGAGCAGGGCCAGGTACTCTCTGTGGTAGGAGCTGACGTAGAACAGCACAGCTGGACTCTGGTGCGTCCTGAAGCTCAGGGAGAAGTTCTCTCCTCGCAGCGTCGCGTCAGAGTAGATGGAGGACGGCGCGGCGCTGCCGTTCCTCATTAACTCGGACGGCTCCTTGAAGGTGTAGCTGACGGAGGTCGCCGACTTGAAGCTGGCCGCCCCCTCTGCAGGAAGAGAACCAGCCACAGGGTACAATGGCTGCAGGCAAGGTGGCTCTTTGAGAAAAACTCTGACCTAAAAATATCCCAAAAGTTCGTTCGTTGCCACTGACACATGCAAACTACAACAAATTAAACCTCTGGATGGTTTTGGATGTTTTCAAAGTGTTGAGTATTCAGAGAACTGCCGCTGAATTTACATCGAGGAGGCGGCCTCGAGTACCTTCACTTCCTCGTTTCTTCACCACCTTTTTGTTATTTCGTATCCGCCGTGACACATGAGGCTTTCACACCGTAACTGACCACCAGAGTCCTGATGGGAAGGAATTGGACGCAGTCCTTTTCCAGGTGTCCCCGACCGACCCAGTTAATTTTAACTGTGTCAGACAGGTCAGAGCTCCTTCAGCCGAACAAGACAAGCAGGAAATGTTGCTTGAAGCTAAACCGACAGGATAATTAGCTGTTGAGGGGACAGAACTTGTAATTAACTGTCTGAAAGAAAATATCCAAGACACTAAGACACAGCGGCACTCAGATTAAACAGCCAAGACTACAGAGGCTGTATTGTCAATGAGTGTAGTAATTTCTCTTAAAAACGCATGACTGAAAATAAAACACTTCAATTTAACACCCCTCATGTGAGCAGTCAGTATTGGTTTATTCAGAAAAAGGCTCTGACGCAAATGTTCTGCCGGGCAAAAATACAGAACTCCTTCAGCACGATTCTGCATGTGAGGAGGAACTTTCTCTGGACAGAAGGCGACACAAATGGGTCCAATGTTGTTTTTTTATGAAAAGAGAAACTGGGGTAACTTTTTAATGATTCGTTTAACTCAGTTCAAGTTCAGTAAAGTAACATTTTAAACTAAATCAACTCATTATATATCGTCAAAGTCCAGGATATCAGGGAATCATTGAGGCAAAAACTATTAAATGCCGGTTCCTCCTTGTTTGCACACTGGCAGATATCTGTGAGATCTGGAGCTCATTAGATTCTGACACCGTTTGCCATGTTGGGTTAAAAAAAATTAAAAAGTAAAATCAATCAGGATATCACATAGTTTCATGGTGACACTCATCTCATCTCGCTGCTGCCATGATTTCCGCATCTGCTGTTTTTCTCAGTAATTTATGTTTTCAGCCGTTCCGCAGATCCTTCGTGTCAGGATGATGGTGGGAAAAAACTATTTAAGGCTGGAGCTTCATTTTGTTGCACACTAGTAGACATCTATGAGATCTGGAGCTCGTTAGATTTTCCACGCTTTCTGACATGAGAGGTGTCATTTTCTGTCTCCGTCAATCTACATCAAACAGAATGTAAAGCCATCAGGAGATCAAATACTTGAACGGTGATATGAAATCACAGGAAACGTAACACATCAAAGTAAAGTCTCTGCCGTGCTGCCGTCTTTTGGCCGTTTTTATGTTTACATCAGGTATTTTGAGGCGATACCCTTATGCTCCTTAACCTTTGAAAGTGGTCATATAAAAGTCCCTTAAAGCGTCACAACATATTGCATAAACTGTGCAGTTCGATCAAGAGAAACCGACTCATTTTTGAGTACTTTAGTGATTCTGGGGGGGAAATTTGGTTCATCACAGTGACTTAGTGCAGAAAAACAGAACAAAAAAAAACCACGATAATTGACAAACTAAGGTGAAAAGTAAGTATCAAAAATGAGTGATAAATATAAATATAAATGTAAATTACTATCATTAATAACGTGCAATAGGAAGTTCCTCAGATTCTTATCGCATTAGAAAACAGAGAATACAATGTCCGTTCAACTGACACTCTGAAGGAGGAGTAATACGGTCTGATGGCCAGAGGAAGGAAGGACTTTATGTGGAGGTTTGTGGTGGAATATTGTGTCTTAGTGTTCATAATGTCGCGCTCAACATTTGTAGTTTTGAAGGATTTAAATGCTGCTGTGAGTCATAGTCTAGCAGCAGCAGCAGTCTATCTTTTTTTCATTGCTTTACTGGTTTTTCTATACATTTTTCTTGGAGGTGGAACGCTTTGACTTTTCTTTTTTATCCTGCCCGAATGTCATTTATTTCAATTTACAACATCTCTTCTGTTTTCCCTCCTGTGGAATAATTGTTCAATATAACCAGGAAGTGAGCGATTGTTTCCTGCAGAGCACAATTTATGTATTTACACTACAGTTTCAATTTCAGTCTTAAAATTAATTGCTCAAGCTTGCGTGGCTGGATTTAAGATATTTCCATGCAGTATTTCACAAACGCACGCCAGCTGTTGGATTCACACTCTGAGTGTCAGCGTGACGTCGGCGCCGACGATTGCAAAGAATCGTCTTGAACTGAGAAATAAAGATGACGCATTATCAGTGCAATGAATTTAACATCAAATGAAGGACTCCAACGGACCCCACCGCATCAAGAGGACCCTATTTGCATGAGACCTTTGAAGTCAAATGGTGGATAAGCACTTCTAGATGAGTGTTAAGTGCATTAAAAGCCTCAGCGGAGGCTCATAACCTTTAAGCAGCCACAGGAACACACCCACAGCCGCCGTTCTCATCCGTGCATCGTTTGAGTTGTGTGAAGCACATCCGTCCTGCTAGTCATACAGACATAACTGTGCAATAAATGACCTATGAGACATCATCGTCATGGAGACACAGACAATCGTCCGCGGACTGAAGGACAATTTCAAACATCAGCAAAACGGACACTGCAGGGAGCTGTGAAGTGGTTAGACAGGAACAGTTAAATGGTTATAGTACAGTTAAGAGTTTTGTCTCATAGCTGTGAAGAGCTGCTGTGAGGATCACTGAGGTGAATTTGACACTCTGTGTGTGTGTGTGTGTGCACCTGTCTGGCAGAAGACTCCCGTGTACGCCGACAGGCCGCAGTCGCAGTGGAAGCCGTTGGCTCGCTCCACACAGCGGCCCTGGTTTCGGCAGAACGAGCCGTAGCTGCTGCAGTGACCCGGACAGCCGGGCCGGACGCCCGGTGTGATCCTGGACCTCTCCTCCAGGTCCAGGGTGACGCCGTTCAGCTGCAGAGAGCGAATGCAGCCCCGGAAGCCCTTCTGCCTGGACGCTGTGCCGCCTGAAAACACGTAAACGTCAGCGGTGTGTACGTTGCTGCGCTCGAACAATCGATGTGAAAGCCTGTTAGAATCAAATCGCAGCATTAGTATTCCTGTGACTCCCCTCTTCGTCCCTGCTTTGTGAGTCTGTGTATTTTTTTTTCTCTAGTTTTTTCTTTTCTCCTCCTGCTGTCATCTACAACAGATCCACATGTTGCTTCCTCTCCCCCACAAGCTCCAAACTGTCGACACTCTTCCTCCGAAATGACACAGCAATGAAAAAGCAACGCGGCAACAAGCTGTAGGTGGAAGCCTGAATCGGGGGCATCACTTTCATCGGCTGTCTACAGGTGTCTCTGAGCAGCATCATTCTAGCTGACAACTGCATAGAATTACTGCCAGCGTGTCTCCTCAGGTCTGTGTGCAGCAGAAAAAAACATTTCCCTCCATTTGCCATCACTTTTCCCACCATCTCCAACATGCCTTTTGTCATACTTTTTTTTTTCAATAGCTACAAACGTGGGGACAAAAATGAAACGGTGTCAAAATACATGACCATCTCTGCACACACACACACACACACAGGGAGACCTCATATGAGATGAAAAAGGCAGCAGTTCAAAGCTGACAGCCTGTCATTTCTACAAAGTTCAAGTACTGAAACTGTTATTGTTGTCGAGAGTTGTGGCTCTTCACGCTCAGCCTTCAAAGCTGACAACGTCCTGCTGTTCCGCAGCAGCAGCAGCAGCTTTTTTCCACTCCGATACGCCGCTGGACCGGGCTCGGTTCCTCTCTGAGTCTGTCTGTGACAGCTGCACCACCGCTGAAAACCTGCTGAAAACCTTACAAATAAATATTACAAAACAATACAGAGCATCCCTTAAATTAAACTTCAGTATTAATTTATAATACAACACCTTGACTGCTTCGTGATAACTTATTTGTATTTGTCACAAAATTACAGTGGGACATAGAGGAAGGTAATCAGGGACTGATTTTTATTACAAATAATTATAAGGGCCTAACAAAAACAGTCCCACACGCCACCGGAGGATGTCTGGATCATTAAGGATGCCAAATAATAAAACATCCACATGTTTCCATTGTTATGTTTTTATTTTCATCAGCCATTTAAGAGTGTGAACATTTCATTTATTCTATACTCATTACACAAGAAGTGTTTTGCCAATAGATCATAGGAATACAGTATGTTAGGAAGTGCACGTGTGGAAGTCTACACAAAACATTTTATTAAATCTATCAATATGCTCTATATTTGTACATACAGTAATTAATGCATATTTAATACCCAGGGGTATTTTTTTATACTATATTTACAATATTTCTCGTGTTTTTCAATAGCGCCTTGTTTATAAATATCAGAGTCAGGAGCTATCAGGAGCTAAGAAATGATGTTGGTATTGACTGTTATATTGGCCCCTGTAGAGATATTCAGACTCTGCATCGCATTTATCATAAATCCTGAGTATTTCTAATGTATTGTAAGTGTATTTAGAGCAGTGAGAAGCTACCGGGGGCCCAACCCCAGTTCTCAGTTTGTACGCTGGTCAGAACACTGTCCAGAATAAATGTTTTAATGGCAGGAGGAACCTGAACAGCCATTCTTTATGCGCTCGGGAAAGGCTGACTGCTACTTGTGGGTGCAGGGTATTCAAAACCGGAGTTTCTAACTTCTGGGAATCAAGAGAATCCCAAAACAGCCCCTCCAGTCCCTCCATCCCTCTGTTTCAGCCTGTTTCTGCTCCATGGCTCCACCCCCCTCCTGTGGGACGGATGCAGAGCCCTTGACGAGGGTTCATTGACATGTTAGTCCTCCTTCTTTTTGGCTCTTTGTATCCACCATTGTATCTGCTTTTCACCATCTTTCGGTACGTGCGCACGCACCTGCTTTTGTAGAACAGCCAATCTGAACTAGTTCCTTCTGAAATGATCGGTGATTGTTGAAAAACTGCCGTCACAAGGCGGATTTTAGTAAAGGCCTGAATACGGAGCCTAAAGGAGAAGTCCAGTGATATGAATATGAATTACATACATGAGCTTTAACCTATTAAAAGTCTGTTGTTGTTTGGTTTGTTGTCAGTACATAAAAGACGGCCACATTAGCAGGATTGTGTATTGTGATGTCTCTTCTTTATCCGGTTTGTTTTGTCATAAGACGTTGGTTTGTTGTAAGTAATGGCCATTCCTGTGTGCTTTTCATTCAGGAGTGTAAAGAGACTCTGCACACAGCTACAGTGGAAGCTTTCGACAACTCCGGTGAGGGAGTCAAACACACATCCGGCTTTAAGGCTTCAGCTCCAACAGGGTCGCTGGATCGAGGACCAAAGTCCTAACAGGAATCAAGTCTGGGAAGTTACAGTCTTTTATGAAAAGTATAATCACGGATCTGTGGAGTAAAAGATTAAAGCAACGATCAAAGAATCCAAAGGCAGATAAACTCCATCTCTGACCAAATGAACAAAGCTATCAGTGAGACCTTTGAGATCAGTGGGAATTTCAGCCTCTGATCCAACCTCGGCTCTGACAACACGACTACAGGCTCTCTACGCGAGGTCCTATCGCAGGAGCGCCCCCAAGAATACCGTGTGAGAATGAGAGGGGGAACAATTAGCGAAAGGCAGATCAAAGCCATCATCAAAGGCAAAGATCCCGGCTCAAAACACAAAGAACGTGGACCTGAAGGCCCAGGAAGCCAGAAAGAGGATGAACGTAAAACTCCGGAGGAAGAGTTTGAACACTGAGCAATAAAAGAACTCGTGATCAAAAAGTACAGCAGCGCCGTGACTAATTACTATTTCTTCATCATCACTGAAGCTAAAATATTAAACACTAACGACAGCAGTCTTGGGATACTAACGTCCGTCTGCCCGTCAGTTCAGAGCTGCGCTGCACAGCTTCAAAGGTTCAGCGAGTCAGATATTCAGCCTCATTCTCAGGATGTTGAATACTGACTCTGCATGTCCACCGACAACAAAACTGCAAAGCTTCAGCACTTCGCAATGACGCTCCACAATCAGCTGGCTAATACAGTGTAGATTTCAGTGAAGAGAGCGTAACTGGTGCCTTGCTTTGTGTAAAGTTTGAACAAGTGAAACAGTTGAGGGGTCTCTGGAGGATTTTCACATATGAACATGGTTCCATGCTTACTCGAGCGTGTAAGGAAAGCATCTTTAAACTTGTGCCTCCTCAAAATGCCCATCTAAGATTTGCCTATACGTTTGAAGAATCAAGCTAACAAAGCTTGACAAGAAAATGACGAGATGCCTGTCCAAGATAGAGTCCAAGATATTTTCTCATAATTATGAGAAATGAGCCCAAAGTAACTACGAGATTTTTTTATTCTTTTACTTTTTTGGGGTGAAGTCCATGTGCTTCCGTAGTTCAATTTAGTTTCCAACATCCTTTCTCATACTTTGACCCCCTCCTGGATGTTTACAACATCAGGTGAACAAATAAAACACAGCAAAAAAAAAAAAAATTAAATTATCCTTTTGTGTCCAACAATATCACCAGATCAATACTTCGCTTTGGTTTATGGGCAAATACAAACTTCCCAGCATCCTCAGCTCTACTTTGTGCAAATGTTAGCATGCTAAAATACAAAACCAAGATGCCGAATGTGGTGTTTATCCTCAGCATGTTAAACATTGAGCTTAGGACTATTGTGAATTAATTGTTTAGTCTGGGAGAACAGTGAAAAAGTGGGACGAGGCGGGGAGGGAATCCAGGAAATTCTCTGACTAGTAACTTAAAAACCTCTCGACAAGGTACAGCACCGCTGCCTGTGCTGGCTGCACAAAAATTAAACCAACTATGAAGATTTCTGCAGTAACATTGTGGATTTGTTCGAGTCCAGCAAAATTACCCTAATAACAGATTTTAAATTAAATAGAGAGACTGTCTTCTGACTCCCCCCACGCCCCAATATCTCAGCACACCAGCCAACACGGAGGCCGATGCAGCGCCAATAAACTATTGCTTATCTTCCCCGACCAGGCGATACAACAAGTAATGGAGCGGCCTGCAATGGATGCAGAACTCTTTCAGTTGAGAACTGCTGCGTGTGGACTTTTCCGCCTGTAAATATCAGGCAATAAAGAACCCCCAAAAGCAATCCTACCATTTATAAAACCAACGCGAGGCAATAAAATGGGTTATTAATTGAAACAATGTAATTCACTGCCTTGTAACAAAGGCTCGCAAATACAGCGGCTGTGGAAATATGAGCTTTGAATCGTCAGAATACAGCGGTGTAACTCGGTTTTTTTCATATTGACTCGTAAATCTGCGGCGCTAAACGCATCGCATGTGATAATAAATCTATTCAGAATGTATGGGCGGATTAGAAATCCAGACAAGAGTAAACATTCAGAGTAAATCCCTCGTAGGCAGCCAGTCTGGTTCATGACGCACACTGATATTCATGTTTATTTATTGATCTACTGAGCACTTTATATTCACATTTCAGAGTGCAGTGGTTGCCCCAAATTATCGTACAAAACAAAACACACATTTCACTGTATTTGTGACTGTGACAAAACAAGGATTCAAATCAAGACCATCAGGTGAAACATACAGTCGGTCCATTGCAGATTCCAGCGAGCTGCACTGATAACTCACAGGTAAACACGCAGGATTCAGATGACCCCAGAGCATCGACTAAACACATTCAGCCGATCGATATTCACCAGTTTCCTGCTGCTGCTGCTTTCATCCAATCTCATCGATGTTTGTAGGTCTGTTTTCCCTCCACACTGCGTGTGTTTACCCATATGAAGCTGCACACATAATATCTGCAGACTGATAAAAAGCCGATGATGAGTTATGGATTCCCTGCAGACCGTGCGAGGGGTCAGATGGAGAATTTGACGTGAAGGACTGAAGCGATTAAGCCGGGATGCGGTATTGATGAAGTCGGTATTAGAGACGGTTAATCACACGGTTGCCTATCACTTCCAGGTTGGGCTCCATTTACAAATGAAAGACCCCCACTGAAGGAAAGTGCACCAGTGCCCCCGACGCACGCTTCGTTTACGAAAAACCGACTATTGTTCAGTGGTCAAAAAACCATCGACTCAGCACTTTCATATTCAATAGAGCTGAGCACCTGATGGCATTTAACCAATAGCTCTTTGAAACAGAACATTTATTTTCCTTCCAGAGAGCGACTGAGTCTGTAGAAAAAGAAGCAGTCTTACAGCTTGGAACTGGGTTTATACTGCAGGGTTAAAGAGTGGTGGATTCCCTACATAGATGTGCACACTCAGCACCTTTTGGTATCCAGTACAGCAGAGAAGACAATGAAAGTGAGCCAATAATAGGCTAATGTGTGTGGGTGTGTGTGTGTGTGTGTGTGGGGGGGGGCATGTTTTTAGCCTCTTTTTGAGGATTTAAGCCCAGTGTGATGGGAGATTCACATTCATTCTATATGATCGCATCCTGGACTGCCCGCTAATGGCCTATAAAGCTTATCTATTAAGCTCAGCCGTCAAGGCAGTTGCAGCATATCCCTGACTGAGTATTTAAACATGAACAATTGGAATCTTCTGTGCTAATTGCCATCTATAGGAAATCATTAAAAGTTTAGCATGTGAGCATGACAAATACTGTTTGAATTCATCTGTTGTCCGAACGGCACCGAAATATGATGAATTTTTTATTCTTAAAAAAAGGGACCATAGTTATGTTCTGTTGTTCTATCTACATAGAACTAATTGATTAAATGATGCGGTATTTCAAACGTCATGTCCATGCTCGTTATTAGATCTGGACGCAGGTTACAAGTAGAGGTTTAGGCTGTGTGCTGTTTCAGTGACTGACAGCTGTTGGTCACTTTTAAAGCCAAAACAAAGGCAGGGAAGATGGAGACCGCCAGCAAGCGCGTAAGTTCTTCTGTAAACATTCTGCTCCGTACGCGGTTTTAGGACTGAGAGAAAATACAGTTTTATCAAACTATATAGACACAGTCCAGTATTTCGCTCCCTTCTAACAGTTCTGTGATCAATCTGCTGACTTGAAGAGCAAGAGACAGATGCACTGAGCTGCTGGGTCTCTGGAGAGGCAGGAGTTTGTTTATTCCCCGGGAGGCATGGAGACTCAACGAGACGTTCCCTTCAGTGCAGCGTTAATACCGGAAAAAGTCACCACAAAACTCATACGTACAGCAAATATAATAAAACTATGAACCACTTTGTCTCCAACACACTCCTCACCTATGAACAGCTGGCTGTTGAGCTGCAGGTGGAAGTGTCCCTCGGCCGGGGCCTCCTGCGTGGCGGCGGGAAGCTCATCCAATCGAAGCGACGCCTCCTTGACGTTCCGCTCGGCTCGGACTCGGTGCCAGCGGTTGTCATCCAGCGGGGCGGGCGAGTCCACGCGAACCTCCAGCGGCCCGTTGCCCACGTCGAAGGAGAAAAGCACCTGAGAGGAGGCTGACAGGAGGGGAGGGAATGAACAGGGGAGAAAAAGGAGGCGAGAGGAAGGAGAGGGGACGTACACAAATGAAAAGAGAAGAAAATAAATCATTAAAAATACTGTGTGCTCATGTTTAGATTCATATTTCACTGTCATAACATCTAATTTCCTCAGGGAGCTAAAAGTTTGCCAAACCATATAAAATTACTCTGTTGCCTGATGAAACAGATGTATTTTATTGTGTAAAATGTTGCATTTTTCTCCTATCCGACATTTTTGATTCATTAAAAACTCCCAACTGATTTGTCATGCACAGGCCAAAATGTAATCAAGGATGTAAAATCAGGTCTGTCAACAATAAATCAATCTTTTTCTTCGCATCAGCAATCTGGAAATAGTTGGAAATTTGTATTTTGCAGAAATTAAATAGCTCCAAATAGTAATCAAATGATCAGAGGACCCATTGACAGCAGTTGATACAGAGACAACAACGCTGCGTCACTATCTCGTTGTGATTTTAGGATGAGAAAGGCAGCTTCTAAATAAATAATGGTATGAACTTATAGCTGCGTATTTTCATCTAGATGCTACAGTCTGCCTGAGACCTGCCAATTCCTCAAATGTGCGCAGAAAACAGGAGCTTTAACAAGCAGATAGGTTGGACTCAAGAGTGTGGAGACCAAACAAGCCAAGGAGGCAATGCAGGGCTCTCAGAATGTGCTTTAATTACTATTTTTCAGTAAAACAACAAACACAAAAGCCCACAGAGCTCCTAACTAGCAGTGCGGGCGCCCTTCTTACGGGATGACAACAAACAAAGACTAGAGAGTCTAGCAAGACGCTGTGTCCTGCCAGACAAACTTTAAGTGTTTAAAGGAAAAATGCGCAGATTCTGCTGTGGGCCACCAATACTCAGCCAGTATTTATTCAAGTACCACCAGTACACAGCTTTAAGCGCTTGAACTGAGAATTTCCATGTACTACTTTACGTTGACTCGAGGGAAATATTGTATTTGAGCAAAATTAGATAGAAATATTCTCCACTACGAGCCATAACATTAAAACTACTCTTGATTTAAGTAAATAAGCACCCACTTTATTGCAGACCTACCAGAACAATGCCGCTCCGTAAGACCCCCCAACCGTCGCCAGGATAACATTCAGGGCTTCGGGAACATGACAAAGAGCCCAAGGCTTTGACCAAGGCCTCCAAACTCCCTAAAGCCAAATCCAACCCCACAGGATCCAAAGTGAAATATTTCAAACCCTTTTTGGAGGGTTTGGATCACTCTGGCTTGTAGGGTTACAGAGCACATTGAGATGTCATTTGGGATGCCATAACTATCAAAACCAAATCAGCATAATGGTTGAAACGTTTTAATTTGTCTGTGCTGGTACGATGAGTGAACAAATCTCGAATACGTTAAACGCTGTCCTGTTTCAGCACCACGGACAGCTCGTCC
>KV751365.1:3334969-3348978 GCA_001698575.1 Mola mola | reverse complement strand
AGTTCCTCAGAGGTCATAAATGCAAAACCTCCTGTCTCTTCAGTTCATGGTTTGGGCCATTTTCTGATATGGCCTCGCCAGAGAGGTCGAGCAGTTACGGCATTGACTTGAGTGGGTTCAAACTCCACTCCTGGAAATCAGTGCTGGAAATCCTACACTGGATTAAAGGAGGAAACACAATAGAGAAGGCAAGTTCCTTTTTAAGGTATTGGACCGGCTTACGCAAATATCTCTCTGTCTTCACGTCCGCTTCGTGATTGTTTCTTAAAGATTCAACCTCTGTGGCACTTTAAATCAAGCAAACATTTATTTTCCAGTACTCATAGCTATTGGCTCAGTATCTTTCTAATGTTGTTAATATTATTTTTTTACATTGTTCAACTGAAGCTTGCCTGACCAGGATGGTAGATTGGTTAAGGCGTTGCACTCCAGACCCAATGAGCAAAAAGTCCTTGTGTGTTTGAATCCCACCCTGGTAGGCAGTCCTACTGCTCCTTCAATTCCTGTTATTCCCATCAAATAAACTGAATCTATCTGTCCCTCTTGCTGGCAACCACAAAGGTGAATTGGTTGCCTAATTTGCCCACGTTGTTGCGTGAATATATCGTGAAATAAACTGCAGCGTCTCAACCGGGTGGCTGAGTGGTTAAGGCACTGGAACTGAAGTAACCTTTCAGATGAGAGGCGAAACATCTCCAAAACCAAAAAGAAGTCCAGATGCCTTCAACTAAAGTGCTTAAGCCTACCTCAACCTGGATGACTGAGAACCACCACAAACATACTGGGCACAATACGTTAGCATTTCAGTCCATGTGGTTAAAAATTAATGAAAGATTTTCCATTTATCCAACTTACAGATAAACATTATAGATACCTAGTTTTTAGGTACTGACACAGTATGAACCCTCAAAAAAAAAAAAAAAGGTCTCTTTTAATGTTGACATTGTTACTTCATATCTTATCGTTCATTTTGGCAAAAAAGATTCCTGGTAAATTATATCCGGATCGTCAGTTTGCAATTGGCCAGTGTTGCAATTTGGGTCCCAATGTGAAACGCAGCTCTGCCCATTTACTTCGCCTCCACAGCCAATTGCACCGATCACAGCAAATTAATTCTCTCAGTAATTTTTCAACAATTGGACGCTGAAATCGCTGAAATTGGATTTTTATGGGAAAGTACCTGTCGATAATTCCACACATGTCAATCTGCAGGTTCCGGTAGACTCCCAGCTGCTTCTGCTGCACCATGATCAGATCCACATCACGGTTGTCCAGGGTTAGCAGACGCATGCAGCCCTGAAAGACATTAAAGGGGTTTCTGCACTCCTGTGCGTCATCTTCACTCGGGCAGCCTGAAACGAAAAGAGGAAGAGATCACAAAGATCTCATTAGTTGCCAAAATACAATATTAAATTATTGAGATTCACAGTTCTGGTTATTAATATGTGCAAACACAACTTAATTAAACTGTTCTTAGACCTTGCTGAAGGGCTCAGCCCTCTATCGTCACATTTGACCCCTTTCTGTAGCACAAAAAATGGAATAACCCCCCCCAAAATAGATGGATAATAATAAAAAAAACTACCTAAATTGATGGAGACCATCTTTAGGAAGAACTCATTGACATGTACTAAACGTTTAGACAATGTCTTAAAAGGGGGCAGGACATTATGTATGACCCATACTGGAACCAGTCACCAGGGGGCTCTGGTGTCATAAATTTTTATTTTAAAGCTAATAGTTTGTATAGTTCAACATACATGTTTTGTGCTTGATGCAGTCTAATTTTCCACTTCCCTTCCGCTCTCACCTCCAAAGAAGAGGTAACTTTCTGTGCTGACAGGAAATGAGGGGCTGGCCTGAGAGCTGCCTCCCTCCTCTCCGTCCACGCTGATGCTCAGACGGCCTCGTTTAGAGTTCAGCTCCACCGAATGCCACTGGCCGTCGTTTAGAGAAGAACCTGAAAGGGAAACGCCCGTTAAAATGCACTAATGTGAATGAATGAATGAATGAATGAATGAATGAATTCCGGCCGTTAAGGGAATTCTTTGTAGTAATGACTAAATTGGACATTTGTCACAGCACCAGCTGATGAACCCTGATGCAGTAATTAGTAGATTGTTATCAGGATTAAAAGATGATCTGGGATATGAGTCGATAAGATGTAGGCTTCCCGTGTCATCAGCTTGCAACCAGCCGAGCTGTGAATCTGAATGCTGGCCGGAGTTGAGGGAATAGATCAATATCTCATTATCTCCTGTTTTACTTACTGACAATAGTTTGCTCAAGAACACATCCCAGTCATCTCACAGTGTTCTGGGGATGCGTGACCAGCGTAAAAAGAGGATAACACAGTACATGATTTAGGCCTGTTTTATACAGAATTCTTTACTGAAGAAACCCTTAAACCCAAACTGCTATTGTACAATAAAATTGTCCAACTCAAAGTGAGACAGTGAGAAAAGGAACCAAATAAAAGTGACACTTCACATTTTGTGCGTGTTTGGGCTTGTATCTGTTTTTACTGCCTACTTAAGATAACTACTTCTTAAGCCAGACAGGATTAGTATTAACTGAACGTTATGTTACAGTACATGTGGATTTAAATGCTAACAAAGCCCTGTTCAATAACAGTGTATTATGTCTCTCTGGATGCAGTTTGTCATTTCATGATGACATTAGCAACAGTGGCCTGCTGTGTATTAGATGCATCCACGTTCATTTAGCAGGATATTATGTAGCCATCAATCTAAGATTACCGCTTTAATAGCTGGAAACACCTGGAGACAGAATTCCCAAGCAACTTGTGGAGCCACTATTAGCTTACACAGCTCACCAGCTGGTAAAACCAGTGATTGTTGGCTAGAAATGAGAATTCTGCTTTTATCCACTGCTATTTGTCTCTCTAACAGACCCATAAATTGCAAAAATGTGTTGCATGAATCTGCTACTGTTTTAATCTTTGTTCACAGCCTAAAGCGACAGTCATCAGAACTGATTTATGGTTTCTTTTAAAAACTTGGAAATGAAATTATTAGGTGTTGATTGCCCCTCAAATATGGGTTAACATGACTCAACATCCATGAAAGGCTGCTGGTCGTCGGTAGTAGATCTGAGGGTGTAGAGTTAAGGGACTGACCGGCACTCAGCTCCAGCAGCGGCCTCCCTGCTTTATGGATCTGTAGCCGCAGCCTGGCCTCACTCAGGTACAGCCAAACCATGCCCCCTTCCTGAGGCAGGGCAAAGGTGAGCAGAAGCCCCGCCTTGTTCCACGTCCTGAACTGGAACCCCACAGACGCCCCTCCCGACGAGGATGCCGCCGCCCCCGGCAGCTGCAGGAAGCCGTGGGGGCCGGCGAACGTGGCGGCGACGGAAACCGGCTCAGCGCAAGAGAAGGTCACATTGCCCTGAGAGAGAGGAGGTGGGACAAGAGAACTGATGACTAGAGTGATAAAACAACATGAAACATGAATATTAATCTGTTGCAGAGGGCGTGACGACGTGACCTCCATCGCAGCGATCTCATCAGCAAGTCTCCTTAAAGGAGAACATCAGTATGAAGATAACGTCAACAGCAACGGCCGAGCGCAAGAAAGAAAACAGATACTACAAAGTCACTCAGTTCGCAGGTAAAAGAGATAAAGAATGAAAATTAAAAAGCTTACAGTTCTTCAGTATCTTGACATCTCCGTTACAGTCCATTGTTCTGAGCGGTGGTAATGTCACCGGCTGCGGCAGTAAAATATTACAGTCCTTCTCCCTACAGGGAGCATCAGTCCGCCATCTTTACAAAGCTACAGGAGCACAGATGACATCTAAAAGCCCTTTGTGGTGCAATTAGAGTGATGCACAACGATTCACAGTGACGCGGGCTGTTCTGCACAAAACAAAGCAAAAAGTTAGCTTAGAAACAAGCCCGTCCTCCTTTACTCTGTAGGGCTTTAAATGCTCTCTCCATACGAGCCATATGAAGCACCATTTAGTGTGTGCGCCAAATTGAACAATAATAACTTGGCTGGTACCTTAAGGGCCACAGTGCCAACGTGAAATTGTCTCTATTAGTTTTGCAGCCATGGAGTGAATGTCTGTGCCTGGGCGTTTACTTTAGGGAGCGAGAGGGAGACAGAAAGTCATTTCTTTCATTTACATTTCACAGCCTCTCTGAAGATCTCGTTCCGCTCATTGTGCATGTAGAACACCTCGAGGTCTTAAAGGAGAGGAATTTTTTAAGGTATAATAGATTTTTTTATATTACTGTGGCATAGAGTCAGGTCACTAGAGCAGAATAACTCCACCCAACCGTTCTATCCAGTTTTTTAGTCGATATATGGAGTCACTTGTGTCAATCAAACACGCCTCATTGCTAGTTTGCGAACTTGATTGGCCTGTAGTCACATAACCACTTGGCCAATTCAGCTCCCTCATTGGCTAATAATTATGTGAATGTATATGACTGGTTGCCTTTAACATTTTTAAAAAATATATTTCTCTCTTTTTTCAATACTGATGTTGCTACTGGACTTTTTGGATTGAATTAACTGCTTCTCTGTACCAGGAGAGATGAACAAGGCTATACGAGGCTAAAAAAAATGCATTTCTAAGGCTTTATGGAAGACAAACACATTTGTGAAGTAGATTTATTGCTCATTATTTAACAGATTACCACAGCATAAACAGGAAACACTGGAAATCCCCTGATACAGTGCGACTTCAGCAAATGACTAGTACTGGCTGGGGTACTCCGTCAACCCCCGAAGTAGAGAACGTTAGTTGTAAAAGCTGTATGAACACAGGAGCAGGTTTCACTGTGGGTATTGACTCCATGTTACCAGACACTTGTGATAACAATTTGAGTGGAAAAAGCTGTTTATTTCCTACATTTTGAAGTTCCCAGTGCTGCTGCACTATCTAGCTTTGTCAGGCTAATCAGGCCTGGCGTGTGAGTTAAACACTGCAGCAAATTCCCAAGAAAATAAACAAACAAACATCCATTTCGTGAAATGTTGACCCCCATATTCCAGGAAAATGAATTAAGTTGAAAAATACTGTAATTGTCCTTTAATATCCAACGGCGGAAGGCATTACAGGGAGTAAAACTCACAGCCTGGACTCCTTTGCCCTGGCTTCATTTAACATCACTAAAACAGCCAGCAAACAGAAGCGCTTGAGTGGTAAAGAAACTAATTTCACGCATTTACACAAGAGCGACCCATAATAAAACCAGACAAAAACAAAACACACACTCCTATTAAAATACCTCAAATAAAACATAAACCCCATGACAAATAAGATCCACTGTACGCCGACGTGCTGGCCTGTGATCATTCATGCACTGTGTTGAATAATTGGTCACAAAATCACACAACACGGCGAGTGGAATATTTTATTGAGACCTTTAAAGTCATAAAAGGAATTTTATGGCGGAAGTTTGCTGTCAGCCTGTTTTTTGGGGACAAAGAGGGAAAAAAGTGAACTTCAGAAACACAACACTATATTGTTTGAATGGGTATACAACCACGTTTGTTCTAATTTAGAATGTTTCAGTGTGAAACACCAATCTAACCAGTGCATATTTTTTTTCTCTAAATGTTTTACCGTCACCTAACAAGCTAATGCTTCAGCAATGGCTAGAATTTCATTTCGTTCCTTCTGTTTCCCTTAAGGCTGCCATTATCTCCTCAAAGTAACATCTTTTCACACTTTTTTCCAATACTTGCACGGGACAGCAGTCACACTTTAGCATATTGTGGCCAGGCCAGGACTGTGATTTTGATTGACAGATTAAAAATAACACAAGGCAGCACTGACTGGCCCAGAGAGCTGCGTCCCGGGGAGGATCACGGAAGAACCAATTCAACACTGGCTCGGGTCGCCTGATTGATAAAAGTTGCACGATGTACATGCACACTCATTTGGCCGGCGTCGCTCGCCTATGAAATATATGAATTTACACAGAAATTGATTAACCACAGAAAGCCAAATTTGAATGAATACAGAGAGTGTCCCAACCAGGCACATTGCAATAAATGTTAAAATCATGATAAATTATTTTTAATCTATGTTTATCATGTTTCAGTACTCTTTTCACAGCATTTTTGCCATTTTTTTGGGCCATGACTGCTTATTTCAGTCATGATGTAAGTAATGATACTGTACATAAAAAAACACCACATTATGAAAATCACTGAAAGCTGCCAAGGCCCTGCTATGCTTCATTCCTGGAGTTACAGTGCACATGAAAGCAGTATCTTATTTGTTCCGATGTCCTGAAACGCTGTAGCGGTTCCCCAGCAGTCAGCACCATTTAATGACTATAGAAGATTAGAGCTTGCGTCAGCAAGGTGGCCCCCACTAAAGGGCAAGTGGTTGTGTTTAGCTTAATTAGCTTACCACTGCAGTAACCTGGCGGTCCTTGTGCTTTACTAGCTTTATCAGGTAGTGGCCGTTATACAGCAGATTTTCCAAGCAGCCATGGAAGTTCCTCTTGGGGACGTCTGGTTTATGAGACCCGAAGCTCTGGACGGCTCCTACACTCAGCTGTAAGTGGACAGGAAACAAACAGGCACGTACAGATTGTCGCATACACGTTAATGAAAGTAAAGTATGTGACTAATATTGGTTGCCCTGTGTTTCACCCCACCTGCTCGATGTCCCAGTGGCTGAACTCTGCAGGGAGCTGAATCCTCTCTGTGTGTTTGTCCACGGTGAGATTGAGGTGAGAGCTGCGTCGCTCCACGGATAAATGGTGCCAGTGTTGATCATCTAACAGGCTGCCCAGAGAAGCGAGACGCCGGGGTTCAGAGGACGACGTCCTGTCTGGAGCGGATGATGACGATAAGGAAGGGAGATTGTTGGGATAAAGAGGGTGACAAAAGAGTTTAGCTTATTAAAGTATAATTTGTAATGTGAGTCGGACATTAGTTTAACATCGGTGATGCTGAGAAAAATGAACACGGGGCCAATAAAAGCTTCTTTGTTGTGATGAATATCTTAATTTCCCAGTGTCCCACCGAAAGCAGCATGCTGAAGTCAGAGTCTCCCCCCCCCCACCATTCAGAACTACAGCATATATGCACAGTACAATCTGGGTACCGAAGCCAAAGATTTGATTAATCTCTCATCTGAAAAAAAAAACAAAAAAAAACAAAAAAAAAAACCCACAGAGGAAACAAAGTGAGGCATCATTAATGATAGATGCGCACCACCAAGTCCAAATTATTGGCTCACTTTCTGCATCCCATAAAGCACTGTGAGAGAAAACTTTCTATTTCTGCAGACAGAGAAAAAGCAGAGCTGAATGGAGTGGAACATTAAAAATGTATTGGATATTGTTTAGGGAGAGACAATTTCAACTTCAAAGGGAGAACCGGAGACAGTTTGGAAGATGATGGACAAATGTATTTTTGATATTTCTTCCTACGCTGTGAGACTTGATTGGGTTGGAAAAGTTCCGAGAGAGAAAGTTGGGAACTCATGAGTTCTAGCGGGCGAGTGGAAAAGAGACGACGGAAAGATGAATCAGAAAGGGACCTTGTGACTGAGGGGCTTCATTCAGTGTGTGAATTGATGAGCAGGTAATACAAAACCCACTGATATTAACATTATCACCACCAGGGAGAAGAACATTTTAAGAATTTTTTGATCAAATGGGAAAAACAATCCTGTATTATGTGTAAAACCTACCGTCAGCGAGTCCTTCAATGAAAATCAATAGGTTACTTCCTGATCGGGTCACAAATGTGCACAGAAGATATGAACAAGCAACGGATCAGCCTGTGGAAGACGATTAGGGTGATGGAGAGAGCAGAAGGGAGGTCGAGGGGTCTCCACATCACTTTTCACCTGTGGAGCATGAACGTGTCTGAAGTATCTGGAGCTCTACAAAAGTCCAGGAAATCAGACTGTGGTTGTGAATCTGGATGTTGGAGGAGAGACAAATTCATGCGCGAATATTCTGCAAAATCACTGGATAAATAACTGCTTAAAACCTGCTAATGCCTAAACAATTTTCTATTCATGTCAGCGTCAGGGTCAAACAAAATATGTTTGCCTCAACCGATGAACAACAACTCCGTTAAAAAGCTCCAAATCTGATTTAACGGGACAAAGTGACAGTTGACGCGGTCGTAAAGTCAGATAATCACCTACAAACATAGCAGAAGCAAAGCAAATGTTTTAGATTTACTCTTTCTTTGTCAGGAAGGTGAGCTCACAAAATTCAGTCTGCGATCCCTGGCATGGAGTTTCTGTCAAATGTTTTTCACAAAAGGCCTTTGATGATTCACGCCTTTTGGCTGTACAAGTATCACAGCATGCAGCTGGTAACAGTCACAAGACTGATACAAACGTTGGTTCACAGATTCTATTGTGTCAGTTACTTCATCTGGCTCAGGACCAACCAATCCTGTTTGTTTTTCCTGAAGGATGTCTCTCAATAGCATACGCAAATCTCTTTAAAGCACTATGTTTCTTTCAGTTGTTTGCAAAGCGACCATCAATGAAACGTCTGCTGGAAAACTGGCTGCTGAACTGGAGTTCCTAATGTTATTAAATGGGAATTACTAGGCTCATGGTTTAACCCTACAGAGTTCCTGATCACGCTGGCATGATGGAGTCATCTGCTTTCTCAGCAAAAAACACAAGCACCTGGAGCAGTGCTGCCAACTTCAAAAGTGCTGACTCCATACTTGGTTTGAGGTTAATAGGCCCAATGAAACTGGGGACACGATGATTTTACCAAAAAGTATGGATTCATGTCTGTATAACATGATGCAAAATGTAATGGGGCAATAAGGCAATAAGGCTGTATAAAAATAATGATACCATACATTATTGTGATTGTGATTGTGAACATTTTTTTTTATTTTATTTTGTATAAACAAACTAACCAAATAACTAACCAAAAACAGTCAAAATAGCCAGAACCTCCTGAGAGCTACCAAAATAAACCCACGAGAAATGACAGAAAAAGATCTGGTGTTTAAAAGAAAAGAAATCATTTTATTGTAAGAAATCGTGGATAAATGACAAAATCAGAGCTCAAGATGTTGATGAGCAAAGCATAATGAAATAAAAACTTTAATAAGGTGCAGCTGCAGTTCTCACAGTTCGTCCCCTCAGGAGCTCAAACACGGCACAAAATGATTCATCCTCCAAAACAATCCTTAAGACGCAACAAGATTTTATGGCAGAGAACCTGCATAGTCGGCGTTCATTGTTTGCCAAATCATGGCGTGATCTATCTCTGGAACAGCACGCTCACATGTCCCGTTGAAAGGTTTGCTGTTGGAGCGATTCAGAATGGGCACATGCAATTAGAATACCATTTATCTGTTATTACTGAGAGGCGTCTCTGTGCACAGAACTCACATGCAGAAAGAGAATCACTTCATACTTTTGCTGTTATGGAGAGTTGCCTCATAAAGAAAGTTGCATTTGCTCGATGGGGTGTCAAAGCTGCAATACTGCTCGCAGAGTGGAGCATGCAGGAGATCAGGGTCCACGGAGAGGATGGAGAGGAGGGAAGGCAGGGACAGAAGGAATAAGAAACAGAATGATGAAGGGTGTCTCACTGGGAAGACTGATTCCTGTATTGCCGTTTCATGCATTCACAAACAGAGAAGTTGTCGTTTACGCGAGTCGGTCCAGATTCATAATATATGGAGGGATTGACAAACATGGGGCAATGTCAATCACGTGAAGCTCAACATAAACAAAGTCGTAGAGCTTGCGGCTGATTGCATTATTTAAAACACGAACGTTGCTGCAAAGAAGGTTTTGAATTCAGAAATCTTGGATTCGTCAAATTTGCAGCGCAAAAGATCGATAAACATTTTCAATCAGTGATTCGTCACAATTAGCATATGAATTCTTGAGGTATGACTGTGACCATCAAAATGTGGTTGGTTTATCCTCGAGTCCTAAACCATCTTTTTGAAGAATTTCCATCAACGTATTCCTGCGTATATTGGCTTTACAAGACGGACACAGAGAGACTGAAATAATGCCCACGGCCAAGGCTATCTTAGCAAGAAGAGAGAAAAAGAATAAAAAAGCAGTGAGGGCTGCACTAGCATAGCAAAATACCGCAAGAGGAACAGAGGACATGGAGGTAAAAGAGAACAAAGCAGCAAGGAGAAGCCGAGCTTGACTTATTCTCTATTATGCGTGACTTTAATTTCCATTAATGTGAAGTTTTTAGGTTTTTGAGCCACTTTTAAGGGATTATTTTTTTTTTTTTTTTTTTTGAAGGACACTTTTTAGCCTTAACAATGGCTGGGATAGCTTTGAATCAATCGTGGTGGGTTGTGCTACTGTGATGTTCTTTGTCAATATTTGTGTTTTCAACTGCTTTTCATCGCCGCGGACCAAATTTCCCCTTGAGGGACAGTAAAAAGCTCTGAACTCTACTTGACTGCCTTTCTTCAAGCCCACATTCCATTTCTTTTTCACATCTTTGATAAGCTGACAGTCAGAGAAAAGGATTATGAAAAGTAAGGATGAGAGGATTCATTGGCAAAGAGGTGCAGAGGTGCAGAGGAAGACGGGATTGAGGAAGGTGTGTTTTTTTTTATAAAAATGAGGCAATGAGGGTTGATGGATGGGGAGAGAAGCATAGCAGCCTCACAACCTCCGGTTTAACTCAGTCACACACGCCGAGTCCAGCCCTACCACATGCTACAGTGAACGAGAAACATCCATCACTGCTGTAACTGGACACTGATGCAGCGATGGTGCGTGAGCCGAGATCTTAACCAATCAGACGGCGGCTTTCCTCACCACCTCACCGAGCCACCAGTTATTTCAGGGTGGATTGTATTATCCTCCACTTTACACAGAAGTCCTGTTCTGAAATCCAATGAAATAAAACGTGCTCGTGCTGATGGAGTTGTTTTATGTGTCTGTGATTGAATCATTGTCGTCTTTGTCGGGAGACGTTTTCTGGATGTGCTGAGCTGCTGGATTCGTATTTTTGCGGAGGATGCCAACATAAGCCTCTTAAGCCTGCCATTTCTAAAGGTAGATTTGATTGTGGTAGCCTTACATCCCGCTCCCATCCTGCAGATAAGCCTGGTATTTATAAAGATGTGTAGTAGATATGACAGTCAGTAGAGTTGTCAGGATCTGCTGAGCTGTACCTTCTCTGAGCAGCAGCTGCAGCTGTCCTCTCTCTAGCTCCAGACTCAGGCCGAGTCCTCGCTCTCCCTTTGCGTGCAGCAGCGTCCCAGAGTTCCTCAGGGTTTTAAACGTCAGGGAGATGACGTCCCTGGAGGTTCGCCTCGGTGCAGGACTCCACCTGTACACCAGTCTGCTGCTGCTGCCGCCGTCCAGACTCACGACATCCGAGACTGAGGGAGGACAGAGAGGTGCAACAGTCAGGACTTACTGTTTTCAATACATGTGAGTTCACAGATAATCTGTCTGTTTAGTTAGAAGAACTTTTGTAAGAATGAGCCATTTTGTGACGTTAAATAGACCGAATCCTAAGTAAGCTTGTAATATTTAACAAAACGGCCTCTTGTTTCTCCCAGCTGAAACTACAAAAAGGCCATGAAACTATCACCAGTGACTCCAGTTCACTTCACTTCCTCTTTTGTTTCCTGCATTCCAGCTTATTTTGTTGCCGTGAGGGCTTTTTAAAGGTGTCAAATGAGAGAGCCCAGTGACAATTGGTCTCCGGTTGAACAGCTCCTGTGTTTGATTCTTTTGTGTCGATTATTCATTTTTATTACAACTTGTAACCGTAACATTTCTACCATGCGATGTGTTGAGTAATTGACAGATGTAGCAGGTCAAACTTCGTCCATTCACTTAAATGATATATTGTATAATCAGTAACTGCATTGGTTTCTGTATCTCTTCAGGGTTTCTGATATTGGTATCAGAAAAAAATCAATTTTAACACCTGTCACTGTTACAAAGAAAATTACAGTTTGTTTTGTGCCTTTGAGGTTTCAAAAAGAGGCTGTTACTGCTAACAGCACTGTGGCATTTTAGATCTTTCCCATCATGCTTTATCACTTTTTTTTTCAATCAGTCAGTCTTGGGAGTTACACGCAGATAAATTACCATTTATAAAAGCATTAATTATCGTTATATTCCGAAAAATGCTTTCGAATTTTTATTGCCTGCCTCAAGCAGACTCTTACAGAGAGTCTCTGTTTGACCTCGACACAACATTCAACCGTTCCCTACTGATTGTATTAATCTGAGTGCAACATTTTCACTCATACATAATGTATGTTTGTAATTTAGATTCTATAGTAAATATGAATGCTCAATTCTCTACTTTACCTAAAATATATCTGCATCCAATTACCTGAGTTAAACGGGTTCAAAAGTAGGTTAAGTGCACAGTCCGTTTGTAATTTAGATTCTATAGTAAATATGAATGCTTAATTCTCTACTTTACCTAAAATATATCTGCATCCAATTAACCTGAGTTAAACGGGTTCAAAAGTAGGTTAAGTGCACAGTCAGCCTTGTTCTGGTGACCTCTCTAAAGGGTCTCAGCGTCTGTCCAATCCCCTGCCGACGATGGAGAGCTTCATTCAGGATGGAGAAAGAAAAGAGGCTTACTGTAAGGACACCCGTAGGTCTCCAGCCGGAGTCCGATCCTCCCGTTGGGGTTCCAGTCCAGAGGAAGGAGCCGGAGGAAGCGAGCAATGGCCGGCTGCTGCAGCTTGTACTGAACGACGCTGTCTGCGTTACTGTTGCCTGGAAAGGACTGAAAAGACACAACTACTTAATAAAACTACTCAGACTGTACCCAAGTTTTCAGAAAATCAGCACAAGAAACCGCAAATTGTTGACATCCACGGTTATAAGAACGTTAAGGAGATGGGAAACTGGACTGGGATCCGTCACAACCTGCAAAACCGTCCAGTTTGAGAGGGTTTATTAGAATGTAGAGGTGACACGGATGAGGTGGCTTGCAGAGATAGGACACAGGTGACGAGACAGATAAGCAAGACTCAGCTTATTCAACTACATTTTCTCCCTCTGTGAATTTTATATCCAACCAGAGCAAACGGTGGAAAAATAAACCAAAACTGTGTTTATGAGAGTTATTTATTTTGTCTTTTATGAATGTGTCTTAAATGAATTTACATGGCAATTAAGCTTGATTCTAGGTTAAGTAAAACCCCCCAAAAAGAATTCAGAAGGTTTAAGGTAGCCTTTTTTCTGCAGAACTCTGCTTCCTTTCCAGGCTAAATGTCTGCTGGATCACTCGTTCCATTTCTTTCCAGCACTCCCATCTGGCTATCTATTCTAATTACATCCCTCCCTTGAAGTTGACATGCAGGTTAACAGGCTCCCCCACTGCTGAATGGAAGCTTAGACACATAATTAACTTATTAATTCCTCTGTAATGATGAGAGAGTGGAGCTGGATCTCCTTTGATGACAACAGACATCACGCGGGCAACTTATAATAGTCTGATAATAGAGTGTGAGTGTGTATTACGTCGTTCGTTCAGCTAATTGTAAAAAATCACCGCCGGACGCACAAACAGCAGCAGACAGCAACCAATCAATATCTCAAAAACAGCAAATATTAGTGATCAAACTGTGAACATTCTGTGAATATACTCAGTCAGACCTGAGGGTCATGAGACAGATTTCTTTTTTTTTTTTATTCGCTCAAACAAGCAGCTGAACACTGCTTTTCTTCATAGCTGATAAACGTGAAGAGCTGTCAGCTCTGTAAATGACTTTGGGGAGAAAACAGCGTCGCTTTTATACCCGTGGTCTTACTAAAGGAGTCTGTTCACGCAAAGGATGTTCTGAGACGCTCCCGCAGCGCTCAGTTTCCTGTGCTCGAGCTTGGGCTAATTGCCATCATCTAGTTTCAATACACAGTGAATACACACACCAGACATACTGCTGAAGTTGTGTTAGATCAACACTGTTTTACCTCACTTTTCCCCCTCAAAGTTACCATAAAGAAAACTTTCCCTCTGCTGTTCTATAAGCAGGAGCTTAGTATGTTGTGACGGATCCACCGTC
>KV751365.1:3318986-3334732 GCA_001698575.1 Mola mola | reverse complement strand
CTAATGCACAGGAACTGAGAGGCACTTTGAAATGTGACTCAGTTTGTGTAAAGCGTTGGATCGCCCTGTTTTTAAGCCCTGAGAGGATCCCCGGTGCAGAGATTAGCTGGATTCCCTTCACATGGGGAAACTGTCCGCCTATGTTTAATGAGAAGCTCCTCTCTGCATCATTGTAACCAGTGTGGTTTGTATGACAACGTGCTGACAATCGGCAAAGTTTTCAATATTTATTTTTTTTTGCACTTTTTGGTATAAAGCTCACAAGGTGTTTGCAGGTAGGAAAAACACTAAAACGTCTCTCTGGATTGGGCTCCTTGCTTTCCACAGAGACTCTTACTTTAGTACTCCTGTGGGTGTGTATTGAACCGTGGACGATCCAACATGACACTGAAGGGGAGTGATGTGACTACCAGGAGGTGGGAGGTGACGCTCCACTGCCTCTGCTGTCCAATGACAGATCTGTTCATTAGACACTTCTACCAGCTGAAATCTGACATAACAATTTCAAATTGGGAGTTTCTTACATGAAAATACATCGTCTGAGACTCATTATTTACATATTGTCGTACCTGTATTAAATGAGGATCTCCTCAGCTGTAGGACTGGGGATTGTTAGAGCAGCGGTTCCCAAGCTGGGAATGCTTGTGATGTATTAGAAATCTATATTTTTGAGTGAGGACAAAACCATAAATGTGCAAATCTGACAACCAAATCCTGGCAATTCTTGAAGCCAAATTGTGGGATTCACATTATTGCAGTGGTCCTTTCATCGTTTTCAATGAAATGTGTGCTCAAGAATTCACATAAATGGAAAAAATGCCAAATAAAGTCACAAGGACCAATTCCTTTCACACAGCCAGCTAACACTCCCCCTGGATAAGGTGGCACAGAATGTGAAGAGATCCCATCACAGCCAAATGTTTAACAGTCCTGGTCTGAAAAATAAAGCTGCTCTTTGTTTCTGTAGCTTCAGGGGTGAATTCTCCTCACCCACTCATAAATTGGACTATTGAGGGACAGGTTGGTTTGATTTAGTCGTTAGCTGACCGCAAGCATCACCTTAACTGGCCGTCTCATAGCTGACGCCTTTAAGAGAATTTTTCATGCAAATATGACTTCAATTGCTTCGTTTTTTTTTTTTCCCCATTTTTGGATTTCCAGGAAGTTCAATACAGTCAAGCACTGCTAAGATCACCACGGATCTCCAGAAACCAACGGGTGATGTCACAGGACTGTACGCCCAGTAAGCCAATCCCAGCAGCTGGCTAACTTAACAAATTCAATCTACTATATGGATATTGTACAAAAAACATTTGTCAAAATATTCCACAAGAATAGACAAAACAGTTTTTTAAAGGCCTTTTTTGTTGAAACAATGAAATAAACTGCTAACCTGTGCAAAATGTCAATATATTACACTCCTCATTACACTCAACATGTCACTTATTTTAGCGCTCCAGGCTTCACCGCATGGTGACTCTCAGCTGCCTCTCTGTCCCGCTCTGTGTCCATCAACAACAGCTCTAGTCTTTTGGCAACAGGTCTGCGCTGTCAGCAGGGCTCTCTCATTGGCTCATCCATTATTAATGAAGAGTCAAAGGCTCCTGATGACCGTGATTATCCGCTCGGTACCGACGGACAGATCCCTGCAGTCCTGCAGCTCTGCTCAACATCCAGTAAATATGACAGGACAATGAACTGTAATGAACCTGGGTGACGTTTATGTTGATATTTATTAGCCAGCGCTTTAACTACAGCTACAGCTTTAGATTGCGTTGTTGTTGTTCTCTGTTTAAGGCAGCATGTTCTTTGATTATTAAATACTATGTCAGCAATTTCCTGATGTGGGCTGCGTCGACTTGCTCCTCTGCCATTTTCTCAGTTAAAACTGTTAAACTAGTTAATGCTTTGATGGAATTCTGTCCGGCCTGATGTTATCGTGTTAACATAGACATTTTAAAAGAAGCAAAGATCACAATATCTCATGATTATAATGTCTCCGGGCCAGTGCGACTGTTAGAAGAGGGTTGTGGTGAAGGAGGAACTGAGCCCGTGTTGATCCGTGCTCAAACCCTCACCGACGGTCCCGAGCTCAGGACATCTATCACATCTATAGGAGCCAGTCGAAGAACTGCACACATCTGATCAGGAAGCCACTGTGCACATTTATTTGGACGCTGAACACATCAGGACCCCTCAAGAGGAGCTGGACAATATTGAGCCTGAGGCATCTTGACTGATCTCTGCTTAGCCTGTTGCGAGAGGATGGATGTGCTGATTGACAGACAAACAGATGGATGGACTGATTGGAAGTGATGAAGATTTCTGTCTCAGGAAGGAAACTCAGCAGTTTTGACTCAGGAAACCATTGCCAACACGTCAAAACCACTGTCGTAAAGGGCTGGGCGGAGCTACGGAGCAGAGGGCAGGAAAGGGGAGGGGACAGAGTTTCTATTGGAGTCTCTTTCTTGATTCCCAGAAGTTTCAAACTCCAGCTTGAAGACAAAAGAGGTTTTCATTGTCTCATTTACAAAGAAAAGAAAATGAGGGTTGTTTGCCGTTTTGAAAGTTCAGAACCTCCCAACTTCACATGCGATAAAAAATTCTTTAATTTTATAGAGAAAAAATATGACAGTGTTTTGGGTTTTTTTGTCTGAGAAATAATAGAATTTTCAGTCAGAATTTTTGCTATAACAATGTTCTTAAAAAACAGCGAGTCGAATCGTGACATCCCTGCCAGATACGGTCTTGTCTATTCAGCACGGACTCACCCCGATACTGTCCTCCTGCCTGTACTGCTTCCAGTTGTGTCCCGTGTCGCTGAACATCAGCAGGTACGACGTCAGCCAATCAGAGCTGCCGTAGCGTCCCTGAGTGGCGACGGCGGTGATTTTAGTCCGCTCGCCCAGGTCGACCTCCAGCCACTGGTACCTGTCCGAGGTGAGAGGAGACCAGCCTCCAGCTCCTGCAAGGGGGAAAGAATTATACAAAAGATTGATGTCAACCTATGAGTTCAAATGTAATAAGCTTTTTGAGTCACTGGTGTGTGTTTGAGATGTTTGAGAGATGAATCATTTGACCTTTGAGTACAACCTAACATCTCATGTTAATATTAAAGCACAATTTTTATAAAAAAAACAACAAAAAAACACAGAAACCCATGTCAGTCATATAATTGAACACAGCATTATATTTCATTTCCAAAGCATGATGGACGAGCTGTTTTAGACACATGCTGGATTTCACTTCGTCTTCATAAATCAATAGGAGACGTTCCGCTGAAGGAAAATGACAATTCTGAACAATTTTTCCATTTCACAAACCTATGGATTGAGACCAGAGACGATGACAGGCTGTCTTATCTTTTCACTACGAATGCAATGTAATGAATGACTCCGAAACTGTAATCTTCACGTCGTTCTACAACAAAGCCCCGAATAATGACATGAAATGTGACCCGCCCGTTGCCAATGCAAGACTACGAGAAAATAATTTGTTATAGTTTGGACACCTACTTAAGCACTTCCGGTGTTTTCGCAGGGCTTAAACGAAGCTAAATCCCCAGCTATGGCGCCCTTTTACTGTCTCAGGTAAGAACGGGGCTGAAGTAAACAATACATTCAGAAAGGTAAGAAATTAGACTTTTGTTTAACACTAGAGGGTAGAAGAGATTACAAATAACTTCACAAGTTATTGAAATTAATTAGCATACCCTATGAGGCACAGTTCTTTAGCTTTACAGGTTAAAGTCAACATGCTAACATGATCCTAACCGGACTCAGGCACAACCATTTGTAAGCTACAGGCTAATGTCAGCATGCTAACCACGCTGGTAAAGACGAGCTGGACTTAAGTTCACATTCCATGTTGAACTTAAGTTCAAAGTTCATGCTAACATGCTCATAAAATAAACTATAATAAGGCACAATTTTTTAAGCAAAAGGCGGAAGTTAGCATACCAACATATTTACAAGCTACACATACAAGCTGGAAAGGCAAGAAACATGAAACATTTTTTTCTTTGTTCAGTTGACCTCACATGTCAACATCCTCTGCATGCATCTCGTTTGACCTCATTGCTGAGAGGTTTCACCGTCTTCATACTTCACAAAAAGCAGTTTTTCACCACCACGTATCACTGTGAAGACCCTTATTATGCATGTAAAAACCCCCCACAAAAAACATCAATAAGAGGTTGCGGTGGCCATGCATTGATTTGTTGTACAGAATTCCAGACCATTTGCATCGTTTCCCAAACATAGCATTGCCAAGAGGCAGTGGTGAGATCTATTGATTGTACAGTTTGCTTGCGAATCTGGATTCTTCACTTATGTAATATCTTCAATAGGAGGTTGTGGTGCCAGGCATTGATTGGTTGCACAGTACCCTTGCTGGTTTCCCATATTACATACCACCAATATAGAGTTGTGGTGTAGCATATTGATTTAGCTGCACTCAGGCAGAAAGCGGGAATAATAAAAAGGGCTCTTGGTGAAACATGCTGATGAGTTCAGTGTTGTTGTTGTTTTGTTTTTGTTTTTTTTCATATGGATAGGATTGCCTAGTTGCACAATATGCTGGTTGCAACTGTAAATAGAAGCTGTTCTCTTATTGATTGGTCAAAAAAGCATCTCTGCCACTAAATTTGCCCACAGTATGTACAGTATGTGTGTACGCAGCCAGAGCACTGCTGATGAGTGTCCCACTGCACATACACTCCGACACACTAATAGATAGAAGATGGCATTAACACAGACAAACATTAATACAGAAGAGAGAGAGAGGAGGAGAAGCTGCACACATTAAGCAATGGGAGTCTGTAAATGTCACTCGTTTATGTTCTGGTGTCTGCTTTTTGAAGGATTTGAGTCCTAAGAGGACAGTACTGAGCTGTTTGGCTTTGTAATGAGAACTGAAGGCTATGTGTTCCAATGAGCTTGTAATGGAACACAAGCACATCTCAAATTAACAAGCTTAATTTTTGTGTAACTTGTTTAGCTCTTTGGCTAAATGCTGGATCAATGTTTCGTTTGCCCGAAAATCAAGTAACCAGATGAAACGTTTTCAGAGTGATCTGTTTCACCTTTAAGGCGACGACTCCTCATCGCCATGATTCTCAAGTTGATTGGTCAGCATGAATCTTAATTGTACTGCTCTGAGACCAAAGTGTATTGAACTCCTTGATGTAGGGCTGCCATTGCTGCCAACCAAGAGGGGCCGATCGGTTGCTGTGGCTCATCACATCAATTTGGGCAGCAAAGAACAAAAGTTAAAAGAATCAGAGATGCACTCCTGAGGTCAACAAGCTGGGCACTAACAAACATCTTCGGTGATGTTGCATCAGTCACGTGGGTACGGAAACACAGATTGGAGCTTGTAAGATCGATGTCATTGTGGAGTGTGCAAAAGCTGCAGTCTGAGAGATGGGAGCTACGAAAGCCGACCCCTTTCGTTTTGGTTCACATCCACTTAAGACAGCCATGTCACGGGGCAGACATTGTCTTTTGTGTTTGTATACGGCTGTGGACCGTGTTTCTGCCTTTACTGCTGTAACATCACAGGACGGCTCTTAATTAACTGCCCTGATTTCCAATATTCTCACACTAATGGCCACCAAATTATCCAGACATGATTATAAAACTTCTCCGAGGCAAAGACACCCTGAACTTTCAAGACATAGAAGTGTTTTTGCAAAAGTTAAAGGTTGTTCCAGTGCAGCACATCTGGGACAGAATTAGCCAGCATGTGGCAAACCTTCTTTACCACTGAAGAAGAAGGTGCAACCTGTTGAACCAACTTACAAAATGTAGAGGAAGAGAAAAGGAAAATGCAATAAAAACAGCACAATGGACTAAAACTCATCTACAACCACAGATATGTGCCTTTCATGTCACCTTTAAACACATCCTGCATTTGCTTAAATCCATTTTCATTGCACGTATTTGCATTTACCTTATATCGATATGCCAACTTTCCTGCCTCCCTCAAGCTTTTCTGCACCGTGGGGACCTTCCACTGGACACTGAAGACAGCCAACTTCTGTTCATGTCGACAAAACAATGTCCCTTTGCATCTCAAACCTGTCAGAGTCTGTGCAGGTGTCAACACAGAACCATCAACCATGAATCGACATTCTCTGAGCTTAAAACCGACTCAGAGCTTTGGAACAGCAATGCCACAGGTAGGGTCCATGCCACTGGCTTTTCTTTTGTTGCTCAAACATCCGTTGCAATCGTAAGGTGTTGTTTTTGTTGTTTATTTTTCCCAACCTGAATGAGAGCAGTGAACAGATTCAGTATTTCCTAACTTTTGCTGCAAGGCAGAAATGTCTCCTGCCACAGAAGAAAAGCTCAGCGGCGACAATGAATCAGTGTCAGTCTGGTGGCTGGTGGAAGCTAATCTTTAAAGAGCTAAAGGCCAAAGCTAATAAGCACTTGGCCAACAGACTTGTCCAGTGGCAGAGGAAAAAAAAAGACAAGACATTCTGACCTTTACTCATGAAGATTAGACCAGGAAGGAAAAGTGAAAGAGATCAGAGGGAAACAGCTACAGACCGAGAAGCTGTACATAGATTTACTGTGTCCACCCTGTCAGATGTAATTGAAAATGCAGTGAATTGATGGCTGACAGTCTGAGCATTTCCTGTCACGGCTGTCACTTTGAATCAAAGAGATCTTCCTGGTTTTGATGCTCCTCCAGCGTCTGTCAAGGCAACGGCTCTGATCCCCAACTGAAAAACACTGTTATCGTCAGGAATGTGACGACACTGGCCAATTACACGGTCAAAATCTCCATGCTTTGTCTTCAATAATCTAAATCCGGTGATGAAGTAGAGGGAGCCATTTTAAAGCTCATTACCTCGCAAAACTTTTTTTAATATATATATTAATGTCATGTGTGACATATGAGCAGTTCTACTTCCACCACATAAGCAGACTGTAGGGAGAGAGAAAGCCCTGTTGAGCACTTGGACAACAAAAACACATCCATATTTGTGTGTTATGCTACAGTGACATATGTTTGTTGCCAATGAGTGCATCTTGCCATTCTCTCTCCCGCTCTCTTCCTCCCCAGCCTCTGCATATTTGATCTGTCTTGACCTTGTCATACCCCACCTGCCCACAAGGTGTCCTCAGAGGTTTCTTTGCACACCTGTCTCACGTTCCCTGATTGAATCACACCTGTGCTATGTTACGTCTGTATAGAAATCCAGGCCGTTTGTTCTCCACCCTGTCTGCTGTGCAGTTGTGTTTTCTGCCTTCTGCAGCCGTGTTTAAAGTCTTTTCACAATCAGAAGCTTGTTGACCACTTCAACGAAGGTTTGTTTAACTCCAGCAGCTCTACCAGTGTGTGTGTAACAAGGCCCTCTGGCCTGTTGTGACCTGTGAGAGGCTACGTAGTCTATGTTCACATAGCAGTCCACAGTGGTCCGAGTCTAATGTTTCCCTCTTATGAGACCCAAATCTGATGGTTTCATGACAATCACAAATCCATGAATCAGATCTTTTCAAATCAGATTTGGACCACTGTCATATGTGGTTCTAAATCAAAGGCACATCTGTTTTTTAGCTGTTCAGATCTCAGTCTGAACAGTCATTTGATCCACAGTAATTCAACTTTGTCCTCTGTTGTAAGGCAGAGGGGTTCGGTGGCAGTCATTCAACCAAAACAAACACGGAGGACAGCAGCAGTGGAGGGACAGTGAGTATTTAGACCTCACAAATTGTAGTGATGTCTATAAAAACAAAACTTGAGGGGTCGTACCTGTCTGGGTTTGAAAGCATATCAATAGAAATGGCTGAAGGAGGGCACAGAACTCTTTTTACTCCCATGTATGCAGTGTTCTTTTGGTTCTTTTGTGCACATGAGTAATAATATGGCCTTGAACAGTTCACACTTGAGTAATATTCGCCACTTTTTAAAAAAAAAAAAAAAAAAAAACTGTCAACAGCCACAGTCGATCTAAAAAAAAAAACCAAGTCTGAGTTGAGCACGAAGACTTGAGCTGTGAACATATTGTCACAGACTCTCATATGTGCCTCTACAGCCATAAGCAGCCACAGAAACACCACCTGGAATACAACATTTTTCTTTCTTTGTTTTTTTTTCATCATTATCATTGTGTTTTTGGAGACTAAAGTTAAAGCACAATACGGTACAGTACGTTAACTAGCGGCATCAGTCGTCTTATCACAAAATGATATTACATAGACTCTTTGGACAATGATCTGAAATTTTCCAATATCACAAACTCTGCGATCGATATGAGACGATTCTATGAACCCACACATAAGCTGAGATAAAAATATGTGTTTTGTTTTTCTGAAAAGTTGAAAGTTAAGAAATCACGATGGCTTGCAAGTTGTCACCAGTGTTAATGGACGGACGATAGAAGTTTGTTTGCAGCAACGATCGCTGTTATTGTTTTCAGTATCTCTCACGTCATCACGTCATGTTCACTGTACATTGAGGAAAAGATCGCTCCAGATTGTGGTGGCAATTGATTTGTATTCATTCGTTTGACGTGCAATTATTAACACTAAATTACACGTCTTTCTAGGACATTTGAATCATTGGGAAAGTTGTGGAAATGAAAAGCAAGTAAACTGAATTTACAATTTTTTTTGCACTCCTTGTTGAATTATTTATATATGTAAGATATTATATAACCAGTAGCAGTTGTTTACAACCATATTTATAACCAGAGCCCAGTCTGATGACCTCACGTACATCTTCTTCAACACATTTATTGGCGTTCCGATTGCGTTCAATTAAGTTAATGTCAAAGTGTGTCAAAGTATTGGTCATAATTGTGGGTTACATAATGTTATAACATTTTCATATGACTGAGGTGTCGGTTTATAGTTCTGTTCGTCAGCACATGGAGAGGAAAAAAATTGATGTTCTGACAATTAATCCAACACTTTATTATTCTATTTCATCCATTAAGAGATTATATGTGCGGATACATTTATCCCTCTCTTTAAAACTAGTTAAGCCATCTTGCAAATGGAAGTAACTCACAAGGGCTCACCGCTCCCTTAATCCCTGATATTTCTGTAGTGCACTTCACCTTAAGAACTTTGACACATGACACTCAATTTGTCTCCCTCTTGTTATGAGAGCAGTACAGGTAGCGAGTGGAACGGCTGCACGGCTCTCCTTCTGCTTTACTGTTGAAAGCAAACCAAGCTTGACGTGAGTCCACTGCGGACAGCAGCTTCACTATAAGGAACAGATGGGTGGATACGTAAAGAAAGGACTGCTGAATCATTAATAATGCACCGATATTCCACCTGCGGGGCTCAGAGGACGGACAGCGACATGCACAGAAGGAGACGAGAGCAAAGTGAAGAGTCAAGTGCAGTACAAGGGGGCAAGCAGGAAGCAGGAAGAGGCGAGCCGTTGCAGTGAGACGGGTAAAAAACGTGACCAGGCAGAGGAGAGACAAGTAACAGGCAGATTGTTTAATGTGGGTCTGGATTGAGAGCTCGCAATTTGCATGAGAATAGCGAGTTTAAAAGGTAATTTCAGGATGCTGATAACGAGCCAGACGGACAGAGAGTCTAATGGGCCCGATGTAGCACAAGGCTGGAAAACATTAAAAGTGTGCTGCGGCCAAAGAACAACACATTTCCGCTCGATTTCCACGTGTAACAGCAAATTACCCACTCTTAAATCAATATCTGAATCTTACTTTTAAATCTCATTTCCAAAAGTGATGAATTGTACGGACATCGGTATAATCAATGTTGTCAGAATAAAGAAAACGTGTTAACGTGAGGACTGCTATTAACAGTCGGCAAGAGGAAAGAGATGGTTAATTAGTTCTTCCTAATGAAAATGCGACGGAGTGAAAATGATGACTGCAACAGAACAGACGGCAATTTAGCATCAATTAAAGTAAGGAGGAGGAAAACCAAATAGAAATGAGAGGAGAGATGAAGCATATAAAGGGGAAATGGTAAATGGAAATGAGGAATAAAACAGACAGAAGATCAAAACAGACCTGTGAGACCGGGACAGAGAGTCATTCATTCTGCAGTTTCTTGGTGGAGGAGACATTCATCTCCACCCAGCTGCTGCCAGAGCTTTTCAGCCCATTTTCTGGCCTCCAGATGTAAAAGTGATGTGCCTGCACAAAGCACTGTGCACATCACCTTGCAAAAGACACTGTCATAAATAAAAAATATTGCATCTCCACACATGCTTTGTGCCAGGCACATTTATCACTGCTGAGCTGTGTGCGATAAGACAATGTGGCAAAAAAATAAATAAAAACAACCTCAAAGAGGGAATTTGTGGGTGAAGCCTTTATCAGTTCGGCACGTCATAATCTGTTAAACACACCACGGGACTCAACAAAGTAGCAGAGACTGCATCGACTGGATGCAATTACACAAAAGTCAGCGCCAGACGGAGGAAACGGCTCCGCTCTTTGTTAAGCAAGATGAGGAATGACATAATGCTGAAAAGGAGAGTTGGCATTTTGCTTCCCATTTCAGGAAAAAAAAAAAATGAGCATGGCATTAGTTCTGACAGGCCACAGAAGTAAAACTCAGTTCATGAACTAGCTCCGTTGATCTGAAAATCTGCCTGCAGCTCAGCTCATGCACTTCTAAGCATTCAATTGGCAAATCTCCCACGCAGCGCACTATTTAAGCTTCTTTAGGCTTTCCCACGTAGGGACCAGGAAGGGCAGGGAGCTACACTACACAACCACAGCACCAAATGTACAGTAACTTTAAATGACCTGCTCCAACTATTGATGAAACCTTTCAATGTCAAGTTTCAACTTTTATTTATCACATATATTTGTGACCTTAAAATCTCTTGAGCCCAATTTCCACCAAGCAGTACGGCTCAGTTATTTTTTGTGTTTCCAGTGTCAAAAACAGTGAATTGTATTCTTAAATAGCAAACCATAGCGCGCCAGTTCTGTCGCCCTTCACTTAGGCTACAAACCAGTGCTAAACTGTACCATAAAGGGTGGGGCTGGACCCACTGTAGTCCGCTGATTGGTCGACAGAATCGTCTTCTCCCTGCGATCGTTAGGTCATCTTTCTCCTGGCGGTGTGCAGAGCCTGTCTACTTCGTGTGATAAACAGCCAACAAGAAACAACAGGAAATGCTGGACGTCCTCCATTGCTTCCTTTGTTGTTATGGACTTTATTAGATGGATACATATGTCACTTTTCTATGATGTCATGCGACTTACGTAGTCACCAGGTACGGTTGCCAGTGGAAACACACGCCTGTATTGAACTTACTGTTCCCGAGCGTGTAACAGGTGTGAGAGCGGACCCAAGAACAGCACAAACCTAGACCGGAACAGTTAAGAACTTTATTGACAATGTTCAAGAGTCCAAACAGACGACAATCAGGATGCCTGGTCGGCGAGCACAGTCTAAGTTCAGAACGGGGCAGGAGTGTCCGGCGACGGGGTCCGGGCAGACTGCAAGCAGACAGGGGGCAGGCAAATGCAAAGTCCAAAGACAGAAGGCAGGTCAGGTTACCGGGGCAAAGACGAGCAGACGTGGTCAGGGGCAGAAGGCAGGTCAGGTACCAGGAGATCTGTCCGGAAAAGAGTGCTGGAGGGTAGTGGATGACGCGACGACCATCTGGCAGAGAGTGAGTGTGGAAGAGCTGGTTAATAGGAGGCGGGGTGATAGAGCCGACTGGGGGGAACAGGTGAGTCTAAAGATCTTGATTAGGAGAGGTACGCAGGCAGGTAGAGTGGGTTGGTAGAGGGGAAAACCAGGAGTGGACTATGACAAGGCGTGCCGTATAGAACTGAACAGAACCATACTGTTTGGTGGAAATTTTTGTGTCCTGCAGCTGGGGCATCTAGCTTATGTCATGCTTCATTTTCTAGTCCTTCCATTGTGTGTGTTGTTCTGCTTTACACTTGCTCCCTTTGTTCTTTGGTCTTGTTTGTTTACTGCCTATCTCAACTGTCTGCCCTGCCTGGATTTGATTCACCTGTGTCTTGTTAAGCTTCCCTTCCCTGTGTATTAATCATGTTCTCCTCCTCGGTTGGCAGCTCGACGTCTCGCCCTGCGTACTGCTGTCTTTGCGCTTTGCAGTAACTTGTTTTTTGTTGTCTTTCTCGTGATTCTGTCTTTGCCTAGTTTCTCAGTTTTTGGATTTGTCCTTTCCTGTGTTTTTTTTTATAATATATTATTTATCATTATATTTCGGCTCCAGCCATTGATGAAACCCTTGAAAACTAATTTAACAACCAAAATTACACATTTTAATTGCTTTTCCAAGAAAAATCTCTTTTTAGTTTTAAAATAGCTTGAATGTAATTCTACACCTTTGCCTCAACCATAGGTTATGTGCTTACCTGCTTCTCTCTTCTTCTAACTTTTAAATTAGTGTACTATACACGGCACAGTGACAAGTTCTGTCATTGTTTTGTCATCATATTGGAGTAATCCAGGCATTTTTGACCAAAAACAAAACTGTTCTGAATAAGTTCTTCAGAGACTTTTGTTAGTGGACTGCAGAATTCTTGCAGAATTATTTCAGTCACGATGTGTCAAGGTCAGAAACGTGATTTTTCATCAGACACAGTTTTTAATAAAACTTTTAACCTAATTTTCTTTGACTATAGTGGTGCTGACAGAAATCTGCTCTGTCTATTTATAACTGAGTCGTCAACATCGTTTTGTTTTTTTTTCATTTCTAGAAGTCAGCTTGATTACTTTAGACTAATCAAGAGCAAGCAATTCATCTTTTAACTCAGCACCCTACGCCATGACAAACACTGACATTGTTCCATTATCCGTCGCTGCGTATCCTCTGGAGCCCAGCTGCCACAGGTACACCCTGTTGCCACTTCATCAAAGGGAGAACACACAGGCAACAATTAAGCCTCATATTCACAGTGACAAACAAGTAAACAATTCAGAATCCCCAATTGTTAACCTAATTTTAATGTCTTTGAACATGTGGAGAAACTGATGCACGGGTAGAGAGAACATACAGTCTTTACACTGAAAGGTGTACTGCCTAACCTGGCAATAAACCCGTGGCTTTCTTGTTGTGAGCCTAATGCTGCCCTGAGAATGCTTCTTTGGATTTAGGAATATTCAGTCTGTTATCGTTGCAAAAAGTGATCAGACATTTCTGTGACTTCATTTTTGTGCATCAACCAGACTAACTAACTACTTCTACGTTGGTGGTCACAGGCGTGACAATGTGCACATTTGATTAAAAATGCATCGCTGCCACACCATATGAAACAAATACGTCACAGCTGACTAATCTTCAATAAACAACAGGTCACTCAATTGTTAATGTTACATACAGTATAACAACACAATACCATAAATCTATTTCGTTACTCTGTTTTTCTGTTGGCAAGAGATGCACCGATTCAAGTCAAACCTTTCAATTACACCTCTATTCTGTAGATAATGATAAATAACAGCATGATACAATAAAGGTCATCTTCCCACACATGTTCCCACACCAGTTTAGTCTAAACTTCGGGTTTTAGAAAGTCCCTGGAGAAGAACTATATAAAGCTTTACAGGGAAATCAATTATCTGTCAGGGTCCAGTAGTGTTCATGTGTCTGGTTGTTAGGGTCAATCAGTGTCACTCGTTTTATATTAGAATTCTGTTGTGTCATGTATTCCCCATGTCCTGTCAAGTCTTGTCCATCAGGTGTGTGTGATCGCCTCTCCTCCCTAATGTGTCTCACCTGTGTCTAATTGTCTACCCCTCCCTTGTGTATTTAAACCCTGTGTTCCTTTCCTCCTGTGCCAGATTGTCTTGTCTTACCAGTGAGCAGTCCGGTGTTTGTTCCTCGTGTTTTGATCATTGTGCTGTGTCTCGACTACTCGACTTTGCCTGTCCCTTAAACTCTACCTTTGCCATCTAGTAAGATTTCCAGGTGTTGACCTATTTTCAGCAAAACGATTCTGATCAAGAACCTCCCTGTGTGCCTCTGCATTATTGAATCCTCCAGAGCATGTACCTGATATTATCCGATTCTGATTACTGTCCATTTTTTTTTTTTTTGGAAGAAGGAATGACCATAAAACAAAAAAACAAGCCAAAAAAAAGCAGTATTTACCTTGTCGGTGCTATTCCTGAGCATTGATCAATTTTTTATTTAGTTCATTGAGTGAGTAAACAGAGTGAAAGCAAAGCTGCTCCTCTGAGAACAACTGAAGGAGGCAGGGAGCTGGCGTCGGCAGCGGGATGTGGAAATGAAACGGAGACTTTCATTTATTCATCGATTTCCTCAGCAAACAGCTGGAATCCTAATAGCTTTGCACCCTTAATACAGCCACTCCCCTGGCTGAACATGTGATACGAACAGCTCTCCACCATGTCTACAATGAAAAATAATTGATGGTTTGAGATCCATTAGACTCTCAATCTTAATTCTTATATTTTTCAGATTAAAATCAATAATATTAATAACCAGAAGTGTGAATCTTTGCACAATTAGCAGGAAAATGTAGAGTACATCAAATATGCGATCAGGTTTTTCAATGTTTTGTCATGGCGCACACGTAGCATTAATAGAGGCTTTTGGTTGTGTTTTGATGCTAATTGTGAGGCTGTGTGTGTAAAAAAAAAAAGGGTCAACATTTGTTCTGTTTAAGGAAATTGTCACATTTTCCACACTGATCGAAACATACTGACCATATTTATCGTTCTTTTAATGAATCAGTCGTGTATCTTTGAAGCAAAGACATTCCTTAAATCACATTGTTAAATGGTTTAGTCGTCTATTTGGAGAGTCACAGCTGTACCTGTACACTGGACAGAGTAATGACTCCCAATCCTTGCACGAGTTGCAGCATGTTCCTTCTGGATGGAGGATTTTAGTCCCTAGGTGCATAACAAAGTGGTAACTAAAGCAGTTTTGTTCCTGCATCCATCGCTGGGCTTAACAGGTTTAGTGCAATCTGCACACTGTCTGTTATTACATTATTTTTAGTGCTTTTATTCTGGTTTAATATTGCTTTTATCTTGGTTACAGAGGTTATTTATTTATATATTGTCCAAGTGATCTTTTATTTTTCTCTCCTGTGTAATTTTGGATTAGCCATAACATGACGTGATGTTATGTCAGGACATCCTAGTAGGTTAACGTGCCCTGCCTGACCGCAGACTACATTCAACAATGACTCAAGCACTCCCTACATCCCTATCCAATTGATCCAACGAAAGCCAAGGGATCCATTGCCAATACCCCACTGCGGTGGTACCAAAGGACACCCTCAGACGTGTCCTGTCCATGTCCTGACAGGTCAAAGCTGTTTTGGTGGCACGAAAGAGACCAGTACAAAATCAGGCTGATGGTTTTAATGTTGTGACAGATTGGTGTTACAAGTACTGACAATGGATAATCACAGGTTGAGCCAAGAGTGGAGTTAATACTTCATGGTGTTTAAAGATCACGGATTTGCACTCTCACAGGTGAGAACATTCACTGTGTTGCCTAGTAACTCAGCTGTGCGTGTGTGTGTGTGTGTGTGTGTGTGTGTGTGTGTGTGTGTGTGTGTGTGTGTGTGAGAGAGAAACAGTTCTCTGTGCAGCACAGCGGTAATTCTTTAATTTCTCTGTATTGCTTTTAGACTCACTGTTGCGTCCATATATTCTATAACCGTTTTTTACTCTTTCTGATTAGGCTCGATGTTTACTCAGAGAACATTTTAAGCGACTTAAAGTTTCTATTCCAGTCAAGAACCTGAATAAAGTCCATGTATCTGAGCCTGT
>KV751365.1:3297150-3318926 GCA_001698575.1 Mola mola | reverse complement strand
CCAAGCCATTCCCAGACCAGACAGGATATAGAATCACTCCACACTCGAGTTCTGGGTCTAACACGGGGTCTGTTCCCAGTTTGGCGTCCAGGAGACATCCTAACTAGATGGATAAATCCACAACTTAATTGTCTCTTTTCGACGTGAAAGAGCAGCAGCTCTACTTCCCACCCAAATGTCGGAGCTCCTCATCCTCTCTCTGAGGCTGAGCCCAGCCACCCTCTCCGGGAAACTCATTTCAGTCTCTTCAATCGATGTCCAACGCTCATGGCCATTAATGTTTGGAACATAGACCGACTGGTAAATCTAGAGCTTTACCGTCCAGCTCGGCTCCCTCCTCACCATGACGGATGCAAGCCAGGTGGTGTGCAACACTGAAAAATTAAAGAGGAGTCATCTATTTTTCATTTTTGAGCTGATAAGCTTACTTTGGGATCCCTCGACCACACCACGTGTGCATGTAATGACAGTGACAGCGATGCGTTAAAATGGCCAGACAGCATTTAGCAGCCGTGCTTACTTTAAATCTCAATCATGAAACAAACGGAGGACGGAGCAACGTTCTGCTGCTTCCCAGGTGGTGAAAGTCATTCAGATCCACATTAAGCCCTTCTCACCCACCCAGCTGATTCTGAGCTTTTGATGTCGGGATAAAGCAGAGCAGCTCCCCTCCCTGCACAAAGCTCCACAGTGAACCGTGATCTTCATTTTGTCAAAGCCTCGCATCAGCTTCCAGCACAGGACTCCCTGCTGGGTTTTCATGTCGGATGAACAAACAACACTCGCATTTATCCTTCTGGCAACGCATGCAGCATCTATAGCGAAAAATGACGGGACAAAGCAACAAATACTTTGCCGTCTTTTTAGAAATGATTCTGATCCTTCTGTCTCCCTCTTAACAAGCCCCTGGTGAGTGATAGCTGAGTGAACTTTACTATTTGTTAGGTTTCTTTGAGCTGAAAGTCTCTCTTTTACACTGAGCGCTGCAGATCAACTCCTCAGGAACCGATTAGTGTCCCACTCCTGACAAAAAAACCCCCCAAAAAACAGAATTTGATACAGACAAATAATCTGCATGCAGCTGTATGAGTAATTCTCTAAAGCGGCAGCAAAAATATCTGCGAGTCTATAATTCACACACTTTTCACAACAAAAAGAAGGAAGTTATCAATCGCTCATATCATCTGCCAAAGGCCAAGAAAAAAGTGATAAGTTTCAGGGCACATTGTTGCAACATCTGAATTGTGCTCCAGCAAGAACAGTGTCAGAATAAAGGTAATAGGAGAATTAAAAAAGGCTAACAAGGCAGACAGCAACAGAAAATAAAGCTGCCAATCATATGTCAGAAGTCAGAAAAAGGGTCACAATCTGCCCTCTTCATTATCGAAGCATTGGCATGAAAAGCTATTGGGACACATAGAAACCTTGGGTGACTTTCACAGTGGTCAGTCTGGCTACTGAGCAGAAATCCTGAATTAATATCATATGATATATACTGAATCTATCCGACATTAGAATTAATAGGTGTTGGCATCACTCTCTTTTATTGGATTATTGTAAAAAATTTGATCTGAAAAGCAAAGTGATATTGACCCTGACTTTTAAAGCAGCAGTGCCAGTGCCAGAGACCACTTGACCACTAAAAACCACTTGAACTTCCTCACTCGGCTTCTTAACAACTTTCAGAGAGCTGAGCTTAGAATAGTTTGCAACATCAGAAGTAAAGAACGCAACAAAAGCATGTGGAGGCAGCCCAGTGAGTAGATAACATTCATGTGCTTCCAAAGATAAATAAAATCTTTCAAGTTATCATGTGGGCTACTTACTGATGCATTTCCCCAGTGAGTAGATAACATTCATGTGCTTCCAAAGATAAATCTTTCAAGTTATCATGTGGGCTACTTACTGATGCATTTTGTGTCTGAGCAAAGACGTGTTGAATACAGGCATTATGTCAGGCTTCTAACCAAAACATCTGTTCCATCAAGCTCATTGACTTCAAGACAACGTTCAAGTCACTACACGGTCCTGTCATGCAACGTTTGACCATGTGATTCACAAAAAGCCAAATCATGCTTTATATTTCAAGCGATTTGTTACTGAAATCTAAATGTGTCGTGATCACTCTCTGGACTCTCACAACTCCCCTTACTCCATCAACCCTACACACATTAACCAAAATTTGGTATTAGTACATTACATCGCAATATATATCTCCATTTCTGACAGTTTTGATTCTCTACAGTGTTCAGAATGTCCACATTCTTCGCTAGCAGCTGTCAGCGCCGGGTATCCAACTGACCGATGGAAAGACATTTTATTATGTGATACTGATGGTGCAGGAGCAGAGAGAAGATGCTGGGAGCTCAGAAGGATAGCTTTGGATGGGCTAAATAACGTCAGGCTTTAAGCAGAGGACAGATAAGCTCAGTGATCTCACTGATATGAGTCAGACTGATGATGCAGATGACCGTTCACTGGTTGATCGTCCTGATTTCAAAATAAAAAGTTGATTTAATCATATAATTTATCTATAACTCGATTGTAGAATGTTGATTAGGGTGATGTGCTCTGTGGGAATGTAGAACAGCTGCTATCAAAACCAAGCAATGGTTCCATTGTCTACAAAGAATGGAATAAAATCTGTCAAATTATTTTGTGTCTATTAATATCCAGTGTTGTATGTGGCTGTAAAATGCATCTTTCTCAATTTGACATTGCAGACTTAGACAAATTTTCAAATTCCCTCTGAAACGTTAGATTTATAAATGTAGGATCCTTCATTTCCACCATGGACAGCTGCACTCGGTGTGTGCCTTTTACATGTTTGTCTGAAAAAGGAGAAGGCAACGACAACGAAAAAAGACACTAATGGGTTGATCCAGCATGCAGGGAGAATCTGAATACTAATTGCCCGCCATATAGCAGCTTTTCTAGTCACATCTTGGTATGTTTCAAGGCTCCGGTTATACAACTCCAAGCACTGTTGCACCAAAATAATCAGCTTCTCGTTGTCAATGTCAGCCTTTAGCCTCATTAATTGAGGCATTTGAGGGGGCTGTTGTAACATCCTGTTGTTAATTCCATCGCAGAGGACAGCAAAAAGTTAACATTTTTTAACTTTCGAAGGCACTGCCATCTGCCGTTACCGTCACTGGTAATTTTTTGCCGGCCTACTAAAATATTACTGTCCTGCTCTCCTCCACTAAAGTGACATCCGGCGTGCGGTCTGCCGGATTCCGTGTGAATGCAGCATCAGTGGGACATAAATACAAGCCTGAAGGCTCCTAAATAACCTGACATCATTGGAGCGCGTTATTAACGTCCGTAATTACTAAATCCATTTAAAATATTAAATGTGACACGGTTCACTCTCCTAAACATGTTCTCATTTCAGCTCCCAAATGTGGCTAATTACACTATTTGCTTTTGTTTTTTTTCTTTTGTAAGATTGTTTTTCATTGAACTGTGACGATATCTTGCACGTCATTGCTTTTTCTGGAAAATATTCACTCTCTTAACAGGCTGTTTAGTCCCTCTAGATTACAGTTTCCCTTCAAATGAGCAGCTTTTACTTTCTGTATGATAATATTTGAGCAATAGTTGACTTGTAGTCAAGCAACACAGAGGTATAAGCAGCACGTCGGCTACTCCCACTCACAAGTAATTGGCTTTCAGAAGGTGCTTAAATTGGCGGCCACACAAACGGGACGGAAGTGGCTTTAGTAGGAGGTAGTTGGGCGTAGTTTTAGACAGACATAATTCAGTCAGTCACTGCCAGCCACTGACTCACCGTCCCTCCTGTTGAGTTTGGCGAAGCCCGGTGCGTGACTGCTGGACAGCTGGGAGGAGCTCCTGAAGGATGATGGCGGCAGATTGGACACCAGCGCGCTGTCACACTCCTCTGTCAATCACAAAGCGGGGGAAAAAAAGCATTCAATATTAGGAAAATACTTGGAAAATCAGATCTTATTGACATTGTTTGGCTCAAAGTAGACAGGAAATTAATTAGGAAATAAATTATTCTGAAGCTCTTCCTGTTTGACCACCACACTGATCTGCAAGTAAATTGAAGACTAAATGCCATGACATGATCCGTTGATTTCTGTTTTCATCCAAAGCAATCAGCAAAGAGCAGCACACATTTTTGGATCACACAGATGGTGTTAAAAATGTGATTCAAATCTAGATGCAACAGCTGACAAGCATACGGCAGCAGTTCTGCCAGACAGGAAACCAGTTATTCAAAGGCATGCCAGCTCCTAAAATGTCCTTTTTGAAATACAAAGTTTTCACCCCGTTGAGCAGCATCCATTCATCTTTGCAGAGGTTCAAAATGGTTTAAGTAAACAACACCAAAAGAAAAAAATGTCCCCGTATCAAACAGCAAAAACGGCACCAAAGACGTAACAGGGCACCAGTGTCACATTTTTAGGTCTCGATAGGCACTTTTGAGCAGCTGAAGAGCAGCAGCAGTTTTAAACTGTCAGTAAATGAAAGCTGGGCACAAAAAGGCCTTGGACAGGAGAAAGTATGGCTGATAGGTTCAGAAAAACAATAAATCAAAATTGGACATGCAGAGAATAAATCAGACATTCAGCATGAGTGAATCCTTACAAGCAGCCTGACAGCAGAAGCAAACACTTTTAAATCAGACTGAAAACGGCATCATAAACCATTCGCACGACAATAGGTACATCACTGTGCCTATTGAGTCCGTGAATTAACGCAAGTTTCTGCGCGGATCCTAATCACTGACGAGCAGGTGTAATGTTCTCCGGCTGTAATGGCACCGTGCCGGAGTAATAACGTCCGGCTGGATGAACGAATGGCATAATTCAGCTGAGAGGTATAAACGAACGCGTAATCACGTCGCCTTGTGGAGAGGAATGGCGTCCTGGCCGCCTAATTGCTGGCGGAGCGTCGTTTGGAGCAAAACATTTTACGCTGCAATGGCTTATGGATGATCTGCTGGAATAAAAAATACCATATGATATAAGTAAGAAATGATGATTATGCCTTTTGATTGTGTGTATCTTTCCAATATCTTTTGTCACTTTCCAACCGCTACTTTATTTAGTGTAACACAAAGTAGAGCAACTATAGAAAAAGAGTCAGAGAAAGCTCTTTTGTCGAACATTGTGTGAACAGGATGTACAGATAAGTTTCACTTGCTGCTGCTGTTTTGCTGCAGCAATTTTGGTGGCATTGTGAAAGCCACAGAATTAGCTTGAATACATACAGTATATGGTCTTATACATGTTCACACAAGCAGCAAAACAGCTGATGGACAGTGTTGAGAATTAGGTTGCTCGGTGTGTTAATATTGTTAGGCTACTGAGCGTGTCTGACTCTGTTGATTGGAGTTAATCTTTGCGTTTCAGAGTGTTTCCTGAGCTCGGCCTCACGGCAGGAATTCCTGGGAATTTCTTTTTAGGGCAACATGTTTTGCTAGGAAGGGTACGGGTAAGTTGGATGGTTTGTCTGAAGCCAACCTTTTTTAGATTGGCCCCTAAAAAGCTTGCCATATGGATAAACTAGCAAATATATGCACGTATTACCAAGTCCAATTTACGGTCCCTCCAGCAGGGATGTTGAATTTAAATTTTTATTTGGAGGAGATAAATTAAACAGATTTTTCCCGTAGACATCTCTCCACAAGAAATTAATTAAACTGGGCTTCCCATACTTGGAGCTGCATTCCCCTACAAGCAATTTAAAGTAACTAATACACCTGGACATTAACGATTCGAATTGAGCTATGGGCTATTTTAAAATATTGGGAAGATTCCTGTCTGAGTTTTAACTGAAGTTAAGCGTTTGGTGAAAATGTGTATAACATGATTCTCAAGTACAAAATCCACTGTGATCTATTCATGATTATTAAATATCGATAATCATGTGAGAGCGTTGTTTTCAATAAGTTAAAACAAAATGTTACCAAGCCCTCCTTCTCCCAAAATATGAGGCACTTCTATGATACAGTATGAGACCTTACTTTATCGTTCATCATTTTAAAAGAGTGGGAAATGGAGAAATGCTATACTGAAGAGCAGAAATGTAGCCTGGAGTGCAGTTCTATCCATGCGTGGACGCATTTGTAAACATCAGCTCAGTAAATATTCATAGTTCCCTTCTCAAGCTGCAAACAGTAAGCTAAAGCCTCCGACAAAACCTTTCCGTTAATGGATGTTGTTCTCCGCCTCTGAGACAAGAGCCAATTATCGTGATTCACGCCGCAGTCCGATCCCGGCCCACAGCGCTCGCAACGAGGTGTTAGATTCGATTACTCTGTCAAAATCAGTGCACTTCATCACAGGGGCGCAAGGTCCTCATCTGCCTCTTGATATCCAGCACAGCCTGACGATATCACTTCTAAAGTGGAGAATCGCACTGCAGCCCCAGAGGGCACTTTGCCTTTTGTCTTGAATGGATTGATTTGCTCATCTCAAGTGAAGTTGAAGTACACTTTGAAGGTAAACTATGATCCTTGTAGGAAATGGCAGAAGTGCTTCCCCCAGTGCAAACCATGAGAATGCAGCTTCACCCTTACAGGTTAAAGACTGACCTGAAGAAAATGCATGAGGGTGCACCCCAACATGCTTTAAATACACAGCATCATCGCCTCCATTTACTGTTACTGACTCACTTAAATATAGCTCTTTGATACATTCCCAGATGATAACTATGTTGAGAATAAAAAAGACTGTTTAATGAGTAAGGTTTGGTTAGGTATAGACATTAAAACAACTTTTTTAATCAATGATGAACAACCTGTGGTGTGTGATTCTGGCACCTCTGTCATAACTTTAACCTAAACCCTCATTCCTGAAAATATCTTGGTCCTATCATAAAAATATAAACAACTGTGAGCTATCTGTCAGTCAGGAGCCTCGTTATTAATGTGCAGACCACATGTAATAACATAAAGTCATACCTATCTCTTTCATCTTCAATCTTTAGCACACCAGATTTTGACATGGCATCTTGCATCTCAGCCAGAGGTAAAGGTAAAGGTCAAAGTTTATTTCTGTAGCAGATTTGAAACAACCTCACGTTGACTAAAGTGCCGCACAAGCTATACAAATAGAAATATAATCGAGATAAGATAAGTTAAGATAAAATAGAAATAATAGAATATAACGTAAAACATAAAGAAATAAAATAAAAGAAACTGTGTTTGAATTGTAAAAATCCAAGGTATCTTGCTCAACCGGGCCCGAAAGCCAGCGAGAAGAAGAAGGTCGTTAGTAGTGTTTTAAATTGTTCAAGGGTACGTCAAAGGGTGGACGGTTCCATAGCTTAGGAACCCCCACCAAAAGCCTGGATCTAGGAACGTCCAAGAGCAACTGGTTCGTTGATGGCGAAAATGCAGGCTGAGACAAAAAAGGTGGCGCTAATCAAGTCAGACTTTATAGCCCAGTAATGAATTTAAAGTGGATCGTCCATCTTCGTAGACAATTAATGATCGGGATGAACTGTTGCGGGCATGAGCCTTTATGTGTTGCTAAAGTTAAGCGGTGCATGATAAAACCTTAGTATGTCATGCACTCGGACCCTCCTGCTTATAGTAACATCACCTGACTTCCTCCCATAAGGGTGCGTTCACATATACGCAAATACTTTATTCGCCCCGTCATTCACATGAAACTTAAGTGAATGCCAGACAAATCCTTGCCAATGTTAAATGTGCATATTTTTGACCGTGCCCTGATCCTGCATTAATTACCATAGGACTTAGAGGGCTTAATTTAAGCATTTTTTCTCATTTTGAGGCACCTGCTCCGGTCGGAGGAGTGGTGAATGACTTGACATATAGTCATCCCCTGCCTTTGACAGGTGTAATGTGGTGAAAAAACCAATTCGCAGACACGTCCTTTAAGTAAAATGGATCTTCCTGTATATTAGAAGGGAAAGCTCAACAACAATAACATCATAAGTACAGAGAAAGTGTCAGTTTTTTCCATTTTTCCCACATCCTCTGTTTCAGTTGGTGCAAATTAAACAGCAATTATACCTAATGGAATTCTTAAACATATTAATGTTTCTTAATGTTGCTGATGCTTCAACTACAACAATTTTCGCATCCCCTGGCAAAAATGAAAACTTAAGCATATTCCTCTTTGTTGTTGTTGTCTTTGTTTCACTTACATGAGAGCAAAAGGAATTTGGAAAAAACAAATAAGTTATAGATTCATAGATAAGTCAATATCATTATCATTATTATTAAAAAAGTGTCCTCGTGTGTGTGATCTGTTTTACAACTACATTGTCCCCGAGTCCAATTTTGGAAATTCAACTTTGTCAACAAATTTTGAATAATAACACTGATCCAATAATAACTTCACAGGCCAACACACATAAATACCCATTTTACTGAAATGCATATTTAGTATGGCTCCAATGGGACTGAGATCAAATCCAGAAAGATTTTTTGTAAACTAATTTCCAAATAGCTTATCTTTCACTAGAATTTACAAATAAGAGTAAAAGTAACACTTTATGAGGAGTATTTTGTGTAGGGGTGGCCTCGAATAGGCGATGATTCAATATAGGGAGCCTGATTCGATGGGCAATCTCACAGTGGAGCCGTTGGAAAATGCAATTATGGAACAAGAATCCATCCATTCTGGCTGTCTGGGGGTGCTTAATGAATGATTGGTTGATTTTTCCCAATTAATGGTGATCTCCAGCCCATTTTGGGATAAATATCACCATTTTATTTGTACTGTTTAGTAGGTGTTTAGTAGGATCCAATTATTGTGGCAAAACGGCATCACCGCTGGGATCTATGTTTTTGTTTTGTTTTTTAAAGTATATTAAGGTCTTTTCAGTCCATTCCAGTTGTTTCAATTAGACTCTGAGCTCAGTTTATTGAACTGCTTCCTGGTCCTACTGCCTAAGAACAATTGCAGACAAACTTGCTGATTTGTTGGCACTGGATATGAGGCCAGTGAAGAGTTAATGAGCCAGGTTCCACGGAGCCTAAAAGAGAGCTGGTGACGCACGATGTGAACCAAAATACACATCCACCAAGGGACGGACGGGGTACTTAACCAAGAAGGAGGAAGTCAAAATGGCAAATTAGAATGTGGATCAATGAGCAAATAAATGAATAAATGATTCAACTGTCGGTCGACGATGGGCAGGACTTGTAAATTCTTAGTCGGGCTTAATTTTTTTGTTTACTTCTTACTCTAGATATTAACATTACAGGCTAACATAAGCTAACTAGTTTTGTAAAAATGTGACAATGGTCATTTTCATCTCTTTGTGTATTGGTGAAGACATATTAAAACATATTTTGATGGAAATATTGGTTGTTTATTTATTTCTGTTGTAATATAGCAAAATTATATATGATATGTAAATATTCTGCTTACAAAACATATTTTTGGGTGACGGAAATGCCGACTCCTTCTAATGTTACAAACCAACATCTAAAACTACATATTATTTAAATAATTTAAACACTATCAGCCACTATCAGGAAGTGTTTCTCCACAAAATGGAGATTTAAGACCTATCAGAACATTTTTATTATATTAAAATTTTTGTATCCAAAATTGCTCATACAGCTCATAAAATTTAAAAATCTTTGCATGGAAAGAGTTTCAGAGCCGGCTCAACAACATCAGAACGCCTCGAGCTTGACCTCTGGCGAAACCTTGTGTGAGGTAAAAACAGTCATTACGTTAATCTTTAATATTTCTTTGGTTAGGGTTAGAGGGGGTTTTAGCTTCTGTTTTGAGTGGCTACTCAACAACCATCGGAGGGTTTTTCATCTCTGATAGTTTTTATCCCCGCAGGCCTCGATTGGTCAAACAAGCGCTTTATACTGTGAAAAGAAGGTGAATTGCAGCAGCCTGAAGCGGCGAAATGAGTCTCCAGCACTGAGCGCTGTAATCCCTGAGGAGATAATGAGCATTGAGAACGCATCCTCGCAGAGGCCACCATGTGACCGAGCAGAGGCGTTTAAAAGACACCGGGCCAGTTTTCCTCGCAGGAGCTTTGCCATTCAAGACTGGACATTTGTGACAGTGCAGCCAGCGGAGTGCAACACGGACGACGGACGACGGACGATGAGGAAAACGGTGCTAAATGCTGAATTAGCTGCTAGAACCTGCCCGTCAGAATCCACGCCTTGTGGAGGGCAAGATTAGAACACATGTCTTCATCTGACATTTATATTTTTGGCATCCAGGGTAAGAGAATAGAAAATCCTCCAGAATCCTTTCCTGCAACCGATAGTGAGAGCAACACGCTTACGCCACGCAAGACAAAGCACATTTCTAGGACGTAATACAGCTTTTTCTTAGCTTTATGGAGAGTAAAGCTGGGAAAATGTATGGTTTGTCTTCGAGATAAGAACAACAAAGAAGGAAAAAAATGAGGAAAAATAGGTTACTGGGGAACAGAAAATCGAGTTATGATGACTTCTCAGGCTATAACAGAATATAAGTGATTCCGCTATCTTATATCCAGTTTGGTAGAAAAAAAAAAAAATCATTAAATGATCTAATTCTGGGCCGGGATATAATGCTTTTTCTTCCTCGGGTGAAGCAGAATCCACACCTCACAGCTGGATGCTGTTGCATGAATTTATTCCCAAATATTATACCAACTCCTCAAACAACAGGACAGGACGCAGTTCAAGATGAGCTGCAACAATCAACTACCAAGACAGAAGAGCGTGACTGTCTTGATGGCTCCTGATTGCTTCTCCCTGAAAGGCTCCAGACGCCACGAACAGCAGTGAGAAAGGGTGACTCCAGCTTTAACGCAACATGGAACCAACATCTTCAATCCGAGGACAGAAGATCCGTTCTCATGTTACAACCCACATGGTCTAGGGAAAAGAGCTATTTACTAAGTCAATAAAATAACTTTGGTTAAAGAAAATCACTAATGTTGGCGAGAAAGATAAAGGGACCATATAAACTGCTTCCTGTCTACGTTAAACTTCCAAGAAACACACAACCTAGCAGCCACCCATAGGGCCTAATGCACTGAACAATCGCAGCAAATGAGCGTCTCGCAGAATGTTAACATTTACTACAAGTAGGCTAATTACTGGCCACAACCAAAAAGCTACATTTACAAACAACCGAATTAGCGATACAAGAGGCACAGAGTACAGATGATGTCTGATCACATTAAATCGCAGCTGAACTCTGGCAAACACAACAGGAACTTTTATAATATCAAAACAAAGTGACGGTTTTTGTGGTCAAGGTCTCCAAAACAAAGCTTATTGATCTGAGTTTTTTCGACTTCACAACAATGGCACACATGAGGCTGCAGTGATCTTGACCTTTGACCTATGACATCCAAGATGATATATCTCAAAAACTCCAAAGTGAGTTCATCCTTGAGTCAGAGTGGACATAAGTGCAAAGTTTGACAAAAATCTCTCCGAGCATTCTTGAGATATGGCCATCAGAAGAATGGCTGGACTTACACTCGTACACCAGACAGGAAGACCGCCGGCACAGTGCTCAAAGACAGAGAAGTCCTACCAAATTCAAATTCAGTTTTGTCATAATTAGTGTATGACTTCTGGAATTATGACAAAAAGTTAATCTTCGGTTTTCGAGTGGATGTCTAAAACTGAATTCCTGAGATATGGCCTTCACGCGCACAGGTTAGATACAAGGTCACGGTGACCTTGATGTTTGACCTGCCAAATCGAATCAGTTCATCTCAGAGTCCGAGTGAATGTTTTGTACCAAATTTTAAGATTGTCCATCAAGGCGTTCCTGAGATATCCAATCACAATAATGGACATATAATGCTCCCGTCTATGGCTGTCGCCTGCGCGGAGCCATAAAAATAGAAGAAGGCAAGTTTCAGTGTAATGCAGAACTTTACCGACCGTGACATTGACATTTGAGTGATGGAATATGGCTTTTCATCTTAATAAAATACCTCCCCCATCAAATGAATGTTTAATCGTTCCTGGTACCTGAGGAGAATTTAGAGGCAGAGGCAGAGTCAATCCATCCATCTGCTCACAGTGTCAGTTTTATCATTCGGGGTGAATAAACTGTGTGTCTGACGACCACAGAGAGAAGTCTCAAAAGATCTAAAAGAAAAATCACTGGAGTGCGGAGGCCTTGGCGCTGTCAGACACAATTAATCACCACTGACATGATGGGCAGACTAATCCCGGGCAAAGGAGACACAGAGGGGGAGACCAGGGCTCCTTCACCTGCCCTGTCCATTTCTTTACTGTGTTACTGAATAGCAAAGTGGCCGCAGAGTCCATGACAGAGCTGGAGACCCTGAATCCCAATGAGCTCCATCCATCACCACAACAAACAGCAGCGGACAGAAGGTCCTGCACTTGAGAGCTCTCTAAGCCCCACAAACCCAGAGTTCAGTGCTTCTCAGCACGAGTGGAGTGGACCTCTTTAGCCATTCAGAGCACGCAGCAGTAAGCAGGATAATGAGGCTCCAGCATCGGCAGAAAATGTCAATGTTCATTTGACTAATCCGTCCAACTTCTGTCTCTACTTAGGCCCCGAAGAGATCTAGGCTGAAAGAGGTGAATAACAAAAATATATATTTTACAGTATATAGTGTCTGAGCAATGTGGTGCTGCAAAAAGGCCACTTCAACTTTAAAGTTCGAGAGAAGATTCTAATTAAAGACGTGTATGTGTCGCAACTGTGGAGAGGGAAAAAGAATCTTTTGCCGTTAAAAGGCTGGCCTGTTTATTTCCTGTTAGCTGTCTGACCTGGCTGAACATCTGACTCGCGGACATCTTGTACATTCTCATTGATTTGTTTTTGTCACACCGTTGTGTTCAGTACATGTGACATCTGTTTTATGTCTGTTCGTCCGAGGAAGGAAGAAGGATCCCTCCTCTGTGGTTCTTCCTGCGGTTTCTTATTCTTCGCTGTTCAGGGGTTTTGAAGTTGTTCCTCACCTGCTTTCAGGGTCTGCGGGCAGAAGGTGTCGCATGTATACAAATAAAATTTGATTTGATTTGAAGTACTTGTACCCAAAGTTAGTGTGATATTTTTAAGTCTTTAAGGGAAAATATCCATGTCCTTCAATCAGGGCTCTTTGCCCAGTTGCCGCACAAACATGAAATCTTCCTAATCCGGCTTCAACTTCTTGATATTCCAAACCATATTTAAAAATAATGATTGACAGCGATCTACAGGTATAAATCAAAGAAAGCACAACAGGGAACCAAAAATAGTTAAAAAATTTTGAATTTTTTGTTTAATATATACATAAACTGGATCTATACTCTGGTCCCGAAAGCTGATTAAAACTGCTGAATTATTCAGCAGGCTGTGAGATCTATTGTAAGACCGCCTGTGGCCCCACTTGTTAATTGATTAATTGAAATGCAGCACGGCGTACTATGCTAACTAATACCCCGAAGGTAAGGACATGGCAGGAGCTCTCCACTGCTAGTTTAATTAGCATTGCTTTGACACATAATTAATAGCACAGGATGAGGGAATCTGATCAGGCTTCACAGCAGCATATGGCCCCTCCTGACTACAGTCACACTGCAACTACCTGGCCAGCTCATTAAATGCAGTTTATTCTGACACGTATCAGTGCCGCAAGGTGGGCGAGGGCCGCTCCCTTTTTATTGTACCCTGTTCTTGCTGGTTATTGGAAGTATTCATTTTGCCTGTGGTGGAACCCGAATGAGGATGACAGGCAGTGACTAAATAACGCAATTTATTTTTACACTCTAGTGAAATTACAAAGCAATTCGTAATCTCAAAATGTGGATTTCTTCAGAAAGTTGGATGGGAAGAGCGCTACTACTTTCATGACTAAAACTGAAATGCTAAAGTCTGCAGCCACCTTGTTTAGCTCAGCTTCCTACGGACAAAGGGATAAAGTTAACCCGGCTCTATCCAAAGGTAACGGAATCCATCTTCTAGCATCTCTAAAGCTGAATAACACACTTTGTGTAACCACCTAGAGTATATGTAGGTATTTCCCTGTTTGTAGGGAGCCTTTTTGCGCGCGTGTAGTTTCTGATATATTGACCCTGTTTCACGCATGCGGTTTTGGACCTCCGCCTGTCGGACTGATTACCGAACAGTTGCAATTTTTGGCCTGAATGAAAATAAGCCATTTCTCTCACGTATAAATGGGCGTCTAGAAAAACAAAGCCTAAGATTCATCTATCAGCATCACAGGGTTTATGACATCACACAAACAACATCCCATACAGCACTCTGCACGACACTAATCTACGGCTGCTTGTGAGAGCAGTGAGGCTCGCCACACTGAGCGGTGACGTGGGTGGCCGTGTGGGAGGCCGACATCGGCCGAACGAAGACATCAAAACAGCGACGAGCCATTTAAACATCTTCATCTATAAACCGCCAGGATTAAGAATCACAAAGACGGAGAGCGAGACTTTCCCCACTGAATTTTCACTCCAGTCAATACGAGAAAGAGCAAGGTGGCATTTATTTTTTAAACAAATAAGATTTTTTAATTAAAAAACAAATTTAAAAAAATAAAGAAAGAAGTGCTAGTGTTTTCTTTTAATTACAAAATTAATTCATTAGTTTAAAAAATTCTGAGGTGCCAGGTTTGTATAAATGATTTATATGTATTAATAAGAAAAAAATGGAGAGGTGCCAGTTTTAAATTTAACATTTTATTTTTCATGAAAAATAATATTTTTTAATCAAAAACAAATTCAAACGAGAGTGCATGAGGTGTTCATGAGGTTCACTTACTGGGCGCCTTTAAACTGTCCTTGAGCTCAGCACCTTACCAATTACAGCATCAGGACCCATTACTCCATTCTCTTTATATCATTTGTACGCCCAGTTTTCAGTGTTTGCGCTTGCCAGAATTTCCCCAACGCAAATGATTATTATTTGGATGCTGCAGGCTACATCACTCGTACTAATGGCTCCAGGGGGAGATATGAATCGCAAAATGTCAACTAATTTACCAGCTGCAGTAGGCGATTTGAATATATTTGCCTCTTAATTGAAATATCAACAGCATCTTCATCAAAAAAAAGGTAATATGCTTCCATCAATCAGGCAAAAAGCACACAGATATTCACATCATCCCGACAGCTTAGTGAAATTACTCTATTTCCAAAGTGAGACATTAAATTGAATGGGACACTGGGGAATCGTAACATGGAGGAAAAAGTCAGCTCTGCTTCGAGCTGAGCGATGTTATAATGTGGAAAAAGCTGAAGGAAGAGCAGCATGTTGAAAACCTTTCTTTCCTGAGAAGTTCATTGGTTTCAGGTTTTGTTTGTATCCTTTTGTGTTTCCTTTGTTGATAACTGACTTCAGTGAAGTCAAGTCAGTGTTAAGATTCTGGCATCCCTACCCTAAAAGAACACAATGCACCCATTAACATTTCAGTGATACCACAACCTTTTCCCGACAAAAAGGATAAATGAAATGTCCTTCACTGGACCACAACAGGAGCTGCAGTCAGAGCATCTTCTAAGGTTTATTTCACATCCATTAGATTGAAAACATGATGTTCTCAATCATCTCCTTCCTTTCAAATATGTCACAATGCTGGAAACACAAAGGATACCTGTATTTACTTTGACTAAGCAATGATGCCCTCACCTACCTAGAGGTTGCAGTGTCAAACATTACTTACTTAGTGAAACTTTTACACTGAATTACTGGAACCTCGTGTGACAGTGAAATAAAAAGCCTGACTGACCCCAATAAAAGCATCGGCCCTGAAATGGTGAGAATCTCGTGTCAGAGTTTATCCTTGCATGATCAGTATAACTTTAACCACTGGAGAGTTCTGGATGTACCAGGTTAAGAATTCTTTTAAACAGAACCTTTGTCAGGTAACACGCAGCGACAAACCACACTGTTCATCCTTGTCCACATGGTCAAACTGGTGATGGTGGCGAAGGAGCAGAGGAGTGTTCCTCCAAACATGTGTTTCACAAATTTGTTCTCTCTCTCTAACTTTAATCTGATCTTTGCCTGAAGCATGAGGTCATAACTGTGAGCTGATACACAGAAATTCAATTTTTCAATCTTTCATCCTCTCGATTTGTCATCCTGTTTTGATTGGACGGGTCAAAAACCTGAAAATCAGCTAGTATCTGCTGCTCTGAGATCACAGCTTCAGGAAATATGGTCAGACGTTCGCTTTTCTCCTGCTGCTACAGGGCAGTTTAGAGTCAGGTGCAGAATATATTGTAGTTGGGCTAATTAACTTTCATTATGGACCACCCTAATCATCTCATTTACCATTCTATACTGTACTGAATGTGATATAATGTCATTTAAACCTCAGGTTACCATGATATGAAACAAAAAAAAAATACTATAATAGTTCTATTTTCATTTAACAACGGGCATTATTTGAAAAATAAAACTAATCAATAGAATAGCAAAGTCATGGTATAGCACTATTGGAACCAGATTACAATCCTTTCTGAACACTAAGTTAAAGAATACTGACTGTATATAAAGATGGATGACATCATAACTCCCCATAAGCGAGGCCAAAACAGCTAAATCATCCCCTGCTGGTGTTGTGCAGTAAAATAAAAACAAGAAATCCAACCCCTGAATTGGCCCTGGACATACTATAAACTCAGAGTATACATCAAATCACACACTTTATTTCATTTTAGGTTGTTTTAATCACCCCAATGTATTTTCAAATGCCCATTTCTCTGTTCAATTTGTTTTTAATTAGTTAACTAATGACGTGACCTCATTTTTTAGTAGAGATTCATTTTAATCCATCCAAGTCTGTGTGAAAGACATTTGTTATGTTGCAGTGGGATAAGGACGACTTTAAAAACTGTCTCTGTTTTTCTGAAATTCTGACTTTTTCATCAGAAATTCATTATTATAGGAAATAATAACAAGTAAATTCAGCATATCGTCACATTTTAAAATGAAGCAACAAGCGCAGACTCCAAATTGAACAGAAACAGTTGTGTTGCTTGGCCTGCTCGGTGGAATTAAAAGGGTTAAACTGACCAAGAGAGCACAGCAACTTCAGAAATCATGTATAAAGCTGCAAAACAATTTATCGCAGGTTACCTCTCTGGCACAGGTGAACACATGTCACATACATTACTTATAATACGTAGTTTGCTCTTATTCTCTGTACATTTATTTGGTATTTTGTATATGCACACACATCTAAATATTTTCATATCTTCTCTGCATATTGCTCTGCTGGAGATTTTTTTCTTCCTTATATCTCCTCCCCTCTAAATGTCATTGTTATCGTTTATCATCTATCTATGTGAGAAATTTATATTTTTATAAGGGGATAAACCTCTTGAGGTGTATCACCTCCTTGCAAGGGGGTCCCAAACATATATTTGCACACACTAGAGTACAACAAAACATGACAAGACGCAATACTAATACAACAACCTAAATAAAAAGATACAAAATAAAGTAAGACTAACAAACGTTTGGTGGACAAAAAAAAGAAAATGTGTCAAGCTATACATCAAAAGAAAATATGAACAGTACTGATAATGCGAGAAACATACTCAATCTGTTTTAAGATGAGGGAACAAAACATTTTTGAATAAGCAAAATGATGACAAGAACGTATATTTAAAGGTAAGTTGTTTTTTCCAACTTCTTTAGAAACAAAGGGATCTATAAAAAGGCTCTGGTGAGTGCTTCTAAGTGAATCATTTGACTTGAAAAGGAACAACAAGGATAACCAAAATTAATACATTTGAAAAGAAATTCACACCAATTAAAATGTGGGAGCCAAGTGAGTGTGACTAACGTTGTGCAAAGATGAGGAGAAAAGAACAACCTAGTATGACTCTGCAGAGTCTATTAAACAAAACATTAAGAGGATGAAGATTAGTTTCCAACGCTATTTGGTCAACAATGTCAGCAAAATGTATTATTAGTAATATGAGCTGTGAGACAAGTTTCTTTTTTAAAATTTGGTGTGAACCAATTTGTAAAACAAGACCCGAGCTAAAGTTTACATTTTCTATGATCAATATGTTTTTAAAAGTCAGTGCAGACTCAGTCCACGCACATTTAATTTGTTCCACCTTCTGAAGAGCCCGACTACCATTAGAATTAGAGTTCTGTCTCACATCAAATGTCAGATGAGTTTTTCTTTTTCGTTTTATTAAGCAGAAATGTATTTGCTGACTGCCAAAAATGTGAGGTGTGCTTTTGATATGTATATAATAGTATCATCTGCATATAGTCATACAGAACAACGAGAAAGAATAAGTGGAAGATCATTGACCAATAGAAAATAAAACTGATCTATGTACCCAATTATCTATCTATGTATGTCAAGAAAATTGACAAATTGACACACTGCAAATATATTAAAGGCTTCAAGCTTGTTTTCACCTGCAACACATAAGCAGTACACCGATCAATCTAAATCGGTAACAATTAATATAGTTTAATAAAGTGATACATACAATGAAATATGTGTTGCCCGATCATCACTGCAAATAAATTAAAGATAAGGTAACAAAAAAGACAAATATTCAATATAAATGCGCTGCGGCTGGCTTTGAGACTCAGAGCAGCAGGAGGGGAACACCAAGGGACAAACAGGCTGTTTCACCATATCACATATCACTAGAATCACTAGTTTTTGGACAGACATTAATATTAATCAGTGCGGGCTTGACTAAAAAACACACATCTAGCATGGCTCTGAGATCTGAACACACACTAACACACACACACATACACACAGAGAAGGCAGCAGGGGGTGAAATTCTTGATTTTCAGCAAAATCTATCTGCTCAGCCCTCCACTCTCCCCTCCAACTTCACCTTATCTTCTTCTCCCCTTCTTTTATCTCCATTTCCTCTCCTCTCACTTTCCTTCATACCTGCCATCTCTCCTTCTCGGGCTCATGAAGTCAGAACGTCTCTGAGATGTGAGGCCGTGCGTCCAGAAAGCAGATGGTGGCCCCTTGCGCACATACAGCAGAGTCAGCGAGGGATTAAATGGGAAAGGCAGAAGGAAAATGTCACTGCAGTTGTAAAAGACACAGTGGGAATACTGCAGCCAGACAGCCTGCAGAGTCTCACCCCTGCAGCGTATTTTCTCATGATTTTTATTTATTTATTGACTGCTTTTCCTCTTCTGCTTCCCTCTCCTGATCCACCTTCCATCCTCCCACCCCCTGTTTCACCTCAGCGTGCTTGGCTCTAATTAAGCTCTGTCTTTAACGGCCACTGACTCAGCTCCGTCGTCCTCTCTAACGCAAACTGACCGGCTGCTGCTTCCCATCAGCAGTCGCCGCAGAGCCGCAGCGGTCACGCAACTGTGACTTCATGAAAAATACAGCGCAGCGACAGCACTAAGCTGTGATCAGTGTATCTTCTGTGACGCTGTGTGCAGACATGCTGAAGCTGAAGGCAGGTATCAGGAGAGCGTGCGAAAGTTTGAAATATTGCAGAGTTCAGAAGGTGCCACTTTTCAAGGTGAGGCTTACTATTTCAAATGCAGAGAGGTCATGTGAAAATGTGACATTAAAAGTCCCTCAGCAGTCTTGAGTCTCCAGAGCTCGGCAACACCACCTGTCTCTCTCTCTCTCTCTCTCTCTCTCTCTGTGTGTCTCTGTTTCATGATTTTCGGTCGGTTCAAGTGCAACAGGCAGCGTCGAACCTGCAGCCTGTGGTGGAAGTTTAATGCACTGTTGCCACCAGGAACACCGCAACCCATCAGCACATGTGACTCCTGTGAGATTATCAGGTATACAGAGCGGAGAAACAACACATGGGGGTTTATGTGTTGCACCAAGTGTACTTTGTATGTATGCAATCGTAAATATTTATGAATGCAGTTATTACGCAGTGTGGAGGACACTGAGTCTCATTCCCAGGTCACCCGTCACTGAGAGACTCAACAATCAGCTAACAGGCAAAGAGTAATCTCTCTATCTGCAGCATTTAACAGAAATCGTCACGCGATGCTGAGTTATCATTAAAGGAAGGAGGGGCAACTGATCAACTAAATGCTAATAAAAGAGGGTAATATAGCTCATAAAGATGAATTCAATCAACAGTAAAGTTCAAACCAAAACCTGGAATGGACTGTAATTATTAAAGTAAGAAAAAGACATTATCAAATTTGAAATTGTAACAAGAGACTAGGATTAGAATGAATCTGTAGATGGGGCTCTCGACACATGAAATGATCATTTATTCACTTCTTAAACACATTCCACAGGTCCTTTTGTTTGCTTACACAAAATAATGGCATCACAACACCACGGTATGGTTTCATTTTGATAGCAAGCAGGTTAAATAAAGGTTGTGAAACTGTCATATTTGCAAATGTTAAATAATATGATAATAATGATGATGATGATATTCTAATACATTTACCGGACAATTTCTATAAAAGCCTGTGTATAAAAGTTTTAAGCCTTTATTAAGCCGTCTTTACACAGATTCCACCTCAGCCCTGCACCGAAGGCTCGCCCATTCTTAACTGTTGTTAATTCACAGAAAAGCAAGCAGAGGCAGCTTTAAGCAGGTCCAGTGTGGTATTTTCTACAGCCGATGACTTTTTGTGCTCTGGTTCCCCACCACATGCAGCCGGTGCCCTTATTTTTGCCCCTGCCCCTCCCTCATCCTGAGGTTACCCCTGGCTTTTCCTTTTAGATTGAGTTAGCCACTAAGTGTTGCTGCTGTCAAAATGTCAACAAAACATCCCGTATTTCCATCTCAGTTCTGTCATACAATTTAGCCCCGATGCCATCTACACTGCTAGCTTAAAAACAGAACAACACTGACCCCCCACAGGGCCTCAGCGGCGTCTATGCAGACCAGCAAGGCCTGTACTGAAGAGGCACAAACCTCCACTGAATCGCGTCACAGCATTAGTGATGGCACATCCCGAGACCAAAGCAGATGAAAGAGCATCCAGCGTTCGCTGTGACAACAAGCCATCTGAAATTATGGCAATCTCACGTGACAAATGGCCTTATTTGTGGGCGCCAGGCTTCCTCTGGCAGTGGCCTTGAAGGAACACAGCAGCAGGTCCTCAAAGGGCGGACAGCAGTCCTGTGTCAGCTCCTCACTTAACAACCTGTTCCCGGGTTAATAAATCCAGATTCACGACCTGTGGCTCCGCATTCGCTCTGTAACCTTGACTCGATCTGATTCCATTCATGGCTCCACTTTGCCTGCACTCATTTCCATAAATGACACTAAGAAAGAAATATGATGGGGATTTGTCCTCAGCTACTTCCTCCTTTCCTCCCATGAATCATGAAGGGCCAGGAGGTCTACATTTTGCCACATTCCCACCTAACACCTATTCTTCGCAGGTTCATGCTCTTCTCAGTGCAAACAAGTGGCTCACTGAAAGGCAATCAATTCACAGGGCGGTGCCACACCTGAAATAGGCTGCTGAGTTTGCTCCAGACTCAGCATTTTCTTTACCAAATTAATCCTGCAAGCAATGGATGACACGTCATGAGCTCAGAGATTTAATGAAGCGCCCCCTAATAGTGCTTTGGAACGTGACGTCACACCACAGTGCATTCTGGGAAATGCGCCATATTGGTAGCTAACAGATTTTGTTCGGCTGTAGCGGGACCTGTTCATCCGCACTTGTTCCTTTATACGTAATTAGAAGCAGATGTTGTTGCAGCAGCTCTGCGTGCGGGTTAATGAGGCGATCGCCGGCCATGATGTCAGGATCCGATTGGCTGAGGGGAATATTTATGAGACTGCACACACTCACCCTGTGACCAAACTCTTCCCACTGGCCTAAAAGCCAGAGGACTGAAAAGCTGCT
>KV751365.1:3273052-3286019 GCA_001698575.1 Mola mola | reverse complement strand
TGGTGAGCGAGAGAGAGAGAGAGAGAGAGAGAGAGAGAGAGAGAGAGGGGGGGAGAGGGAGGGGGACGGGGGGAGGGAGAGAGAGGGGGGGGGGAGAGAGAGTGGGGAAGAGAGAGGGAGGGAAGGAGAGAGAGAGAGAGAGAGAGAGGAGATCAATGCTGCTCTGTCCTCTCATGAAGTCAGCAAATTTTCCTCACACACGAATCGTTCCGTCATGAATAAGCTGTCACTTTATTTTTTAGGCAGGTTGGGAACTTGATTAGCTGCAGATTCACCATGAATGTAGATGAATTCAAAAGAGACATTTCAGAATAAGACAGTTCTGAAGAAAGGACGCCAACAAAGATCAGAACTTAACATGATAGACAGACATGTTTGACATGTTAAAAGTATGCAATCATTTAGGGACTTGTGGTCACCAACAGTTGAACCAAATGTTCCTGTGCACACGCACACTAACGTGTTTGACAAACCTTGTCTCATCCTTTAGGACGACTGAGGCAAACTGTTATTTGTGATTTTGGGCTATACAAATTAAACGTGATTGATTGATTGATTGATAACAGAGGATGCGCCTTGAAGCTGCCACCTGTAACCAGTGAACCTGAATCCTCCCAGTGGGTTTTCGGATGGTTCCACCATTAGTTCCCCCCGGTCCCGCCTCGTTTGAAATGTGTTTCAGGCATCAAATTTGCTGTAGCCGATGAGGTAAAACATTAAATACATTTCCTCATACTGTTTCCAAATTTGCAAAAATGTCAAAATGTCCTCAAATGTCCCAAAAATCCCACAAAGAACATATATGATCACAAGATAGGTTTGCATGTCGTTTGGTGCAGATTGGGCTCATAATAATGGAGATATGGCTGAAAATCTTATTCCCATTATTATTATTATTATTATTATTATTACATTTACAAAAAACGCCACCTGGTGGTCAATCCTGAAACCAGAAACTGCTGAAAGACTTAACGAGCTTCAGACCTCATGAATATTTATTAGTGTGTAAAAGAAAAGATCCAGTAGTGATGTGATGATACACTCGACTCACAATGTGATATCACTGATGATTCTTGATGATGCAAAGACATTCACATTTATTAAAGTTCATCAGAGAACACGTTTTGTCTTAAAATAATAAGATCGTTTCTAAAACAATAAGACCTCTCGACATGAAAAAGTCTTTGAGCAGTCAGGAGAGTAAGTAACAATCGATCCATGTTATATTATTTTATCTCCACTGATTAAAATGTTCGCGTATTAGTATTGATTTGTGACTGTCTTATGTTGAATTGTTCCATCCCTCAGACCCGACATCCAACATCCGCTGAGGCGGCGCGGGCTCATCCCATTATATCACGGATTCTCAGGGATTTATTGATGACATTCTGTTTCCATTTACATTTTGCAGACCATTCCATTAATTTTGAAGATGAGGTTTTGTCCAACTTCAGTAATTAGCTAATATTTTATCTGTGTGACTACAAGGCTGCAGTGTGCCAAGTATACAACACGTTTGCATTAAATGTGACAGTCCATGTGGGGGATGTCGAAATATCCCCCTAGATATTCAAAAACTGACCCGCTGGCTTCAAATAAAAAATCTGGGCATCAGGGGAGTCATTAAGACTCATCCCAGTGGATGTCTGCACAAATGATCTCAGCTATACACGATATTGGCAAAGATATATCAGTCTGGACTGCACACACTGTTACAGGGTAAACCTGATTTATGTGTATGAGGTCAGGATCAGAGTTGGGTTGCTCAATCTCCAACATCTGAACATCAACCCTCCGTCACTGCCATCCCGTAAAGCATTTGAGTCAAGAAGCGTGTTGGAGCGTCAAAGGACAGAAGATTGAACCAGAGCAGACATGAGTGACAGTAACATCGTTAGCGAGTCAAAGTTTCGCGGCCGATATAAAGAGGAAGCGCATCCCTCTGCTGCCCCAGGGACCAAAACAATCAAACGCAGCACAGATTGTTATCTGTGAGGCTGAAATAAATGAGTGAGACGCCGGTGAGAGACGACTAACAAGACCAGAAATAAGTAGGAGGCAAACCACAATATTGCCCAGAGGGATATAAACGGGAAGCCGGAACGGATGAGGGCCCCGTGCCGGTCACGAGCCAGTCGAGCTGTCTTTTCACACGAGATGCCATCTGAAATGAATCTTATTTGGCTTCTGTTCGAGAAACACCCACCTGTTTCTCTGAACGTCTCTAATCTAAACCTGACATGACTCTGGTCACGCTGAAACCATGATCGCGGTTAAGACTCGGCTTTCGCTGGCTGATTGCTGTCCGTTTAAATTCCGTTACCTTTAACATTTGTGCTAAAGAACACGTGACAAAATGTACATTTCGTACTTATCCATAACTTCACGCTGCACATCGGCAGAGAAAAGAGAAGAAGGGGATCGGGGCCAGGCATGAGAAAAAAAAATTTGGAAGGGTAAAGATCAGAATGTCGAGAATATAATTAAAATATCGTTGATAATGTTGACAATTTAAAGTGAACCTTTTGAAAACCATAAACAGCTCATCTACAAAATGTCTCGTATAGATAAACTGAGGAAACTGAACTTCAAGATCCACGTTATTTTTCTTTTAGCTCTTAATCTCACTGTAGTAATCAGTATCGGGGAGGGGATATATGTGCTATCACGAGACACAATAAAACGATTGGAGCTCATTATTCCAAACATTTTGTATAAAAAATAAAAAAATCTTTGACCCTATCCCAATTTCTTTACTCATGTTTGTCCCTAGTCCTCCTCTGTAGAAAAGTGGCTGTGATTACATCATGGGATGTCTTCATGGTGGAAAGAAACGCCACCTAGTGGCCAATCATGATGTCAGAAAATGCTGAATATCTAAAGATCTCCTGGAAATCTACACTCAACTCATGATGTGATGCGATTCTCAATTCTGGGCTCCAGACATGATTTTTTTTTTTTTAAACAAAATAAGACTCAAGACAAATTTTGACTGAAAAGGTTTCCCTGTATAATTTCTCAGACAAATACTGCAGAAGAGAAAATACTGCAGAAGTAAACAATCAGAGTTCTTTTTTAGGTAAATTGAGCATAAAGTAAGAAGAAACTCACATTGTCCCATTTGATTTTTAGTAAAACTCAAAACCCCTTGTGTTAAAATGATAAATAATAAATAAGATCTCTGGACTTTCACGAGTATTTGAACAGTCAGCCGTCCTCCTGCAGCACAGTTTCTCATTTGCCTTTCCTTCCAAATCACATTCTACCTACTCAAAAAAGTAGAATGTGGATATGCCTCCAGTCTTTGGGGTAATTGTGTGAGTTAAGGGTCAGTGACGTCTCTCCATCCTGCAGAAGGCGACAAGGGTTTAGGGTTTTCTGGCACTTACACTTGAATTTCAGGTAAGTATGGAAGCTGTTGTGAGAATGGACTCCTGTGGTTTCCCACAGTAGAAAATAACAATGCGTGCTTTGCATCACGGTTTCCATTTTATCTGCAAATACTGTGACAGCACATCCTCCAATTTTCAAAAATTCATTCAGAGTAAACGTGAGATACTAACATTAGCATAAATTCCTGCAGGCCTGCATTGTAAAAAATGAGGGACAAAAAGGAAGATTGCCCTGCTTTTCATGCAGCTCATGCAAACCTGAATTTAAAAAAAGAAAGCTCTGTGTTAGCTTAGATGCACATTCCTGTTAGTGGACAAGAGGGGCAATTGTGAACCAGCACAGGGAAGGGCGCTGATTTGTCTGTGAAAAGAAAAGGCCTGAAAACAGAGAGCAGAGGGGGTCAGCAGGGGGATCTCGTAATGATCAGCCTGTGGAGAGTAGAGACAGCAGCGGAATCAGATGATTTAGGAAAAAAAAACCCAGATGAGATCAAATGCAGCGAGGGGAATTCAGATAACACTGAAACACGCCATCAACTGGAGCGCCGCACGCCTCGACGTTCAAATCTGACAGCGGACAGATTTTAAAACTCTGAATCTCACTTAGGCAAACCAGCTATTTAGTGGCCACGATCAAAGGTCAAATCCTCCCCTCTTTCCTCCTGAGAGGTTAAACCTGCAGTGCAGAAACCCCCGTCTCCCTCTTCTGGCAGTGAGAGTAATTACACAAACACTGCTGATGTGCTCATGATGCTACAGGCTCCAACAGCCAATACTCACACCTGCTCCGTTGCCACGGTTGCTGCGACTTCCTGCTTGGGAAAATAAAAAAAAAGGAAAAAAAGCTAAAAAGCGTTGCGGTGAGTGCGGGAGAATATCCGCATTGTCTCAACTCCTTTGGCGAGGGCTTGCAAACAACAAATACAGTTTTATGTAAAAAGTCCCGGGCTCATTAAATGTTCCTTTAACTCGAACAAAAGTGCTGCCCTGCACTGGCAGCTGCCAAACTCGAGCTGGAGCGAATGAATACGGGTTGCCAAAGAGAAGAGTCGGGTGCAAGGGAAGGGATGTTTGTTCAGTGATTAAGCTCTTCAAAAATACTGTTTTTGGAATAACTGTGCTTTAAAATAAATCATTAGAATAATCCCCCAACCCTGTGATATTTGAAAAAATGCAGCTAAGGAGCCCTCTTGGATGCCGCTCCAGTGCAGAGAGTGCAAGGCTGCCCACCGCTTACAGCTGGTGTGCTTTTAATTATTCAATATAAAGATCAACATGGGCTTCACTACTGGTAGACAAATAAACAGAAAAATTAAGAAAAAAAAATTCACTTCACTTTGCTTGGACTGCCTGCGACTCCTTGTACATATTTCTGGCTACTCAGTATTTCCCACTCATTAACATTAGTTAATGCAGTAATAGGCATTTACTAACAGTTAACTAATGTATTATGTCCTCACAAGACTCCTCCTGCTAACCAAGGTTCAGCTGTTTCTTACCACGCTATTAACATTAGTTAACACCATAATGCCCATTAAGTGACAGTTAATAACTTTAATAAAGCCTTTATTAACCTGAATAAGCCATTTATTAATGCTCATTTTGATGCTTATTGTGAAGTTGAAAACATGTTTCCCTGAAATGAGAGTGACAATTTGTGTGGTTTTAAACTAATGTGTGAATTAATGTCTCAGTTAACATACAGACGTTAGTAACTGATTAGTTGACAGATTAAATAAATATTAGTAAATGCATATTAATGCATTAACTAATTTTAATTCATGTGCCCTTTGTCATTATGAAAATAAAAGTTGATCTTCAGCTTGAACTACTGCGAGAAATTGTTCATTTGAAGCGTTTTATCCGTGTAAAACTGCATTATTGAGAAAAAGCACCATCAGGCCTCAGGGTCTTGATTTTCTACAATGTTTCCCTGGATTTCGTTATTGAGATATTTGTCTCAGCAGGGCAGCTTTGCTTTGCTCATCTGAGAGTGAAGCCATGATTCTGTGAAGAAAAATAACTGCAGTATACTGACTTTTCTTTTCCCAATTGAAAGAGTTTAATGATTGCTGAAGTCCTTTTCACAGAATGAGAGCCTGACAGGCGGATCAACAGTGCCCATCTTAGGGGAATATTGAGGTCAAGAGGGGGCAGAGCCTGAGGGCGGAGCGCTGACTTATGACAAGCCAGTTAAGGTCACAAACTCTGAGTGGTGACTGAACAGATAAGATCACAGATACAAAAAGGCTCAATAAATTTCCTTCAACACCGCAAACATCAGGGTGACGCTGCTTGAACCTCTTCTCGGAGTTCTTCTGGAAGGTGTCCGTATAAATAAAGATGGAAGTCGTGACTCAGCTGCCGTCTGCTGCGCAAAGACGAAGCCAAAATGGCGAAGTGAGGCTCAGATACCCATCATGACATTTTCCTCCCATTTCATACAATCAAATAACCAAATAAAACACTTTAACATACGACAGCATGACAAGAACCTTCTAAAATAACGGTGTTGATGTTTAATTTGAGTTTTTATTTTGACTCATGTGCTGTTTACAATCAGTGAAGGGTGAGATTTATGACCTATGCTGCAGTCAGCCAGCAGGAGGCGTCACATGAGGAAATGTCACGCCGGTGAAATGTCGGTGATTTGGGTTGTTCCCTTCAAGTCTCGCTGTCATTATGCTATTCCTGCGGTTGCCAGACTGGATTTTTCATATGAAAATGAAGGTTTGGTTTGCGGCACAAAGGAAACGCATCATTCATTGTGCAAGCAAACGAGGAAGCGACATGGTTCCCATTAGTTGTCATTTCAAGGTGATACAACAGTGGAAACACTGTACAAACAAAAAAACAAAACAAAAAACAAGTGTGAGAGTGTATGATACAAGAACTTCAGAATCGTCATTATCCAAATCTGCTCCTGTAACTCAGCGTTTGACAAGAACGGCCTTCTTACGAACGCGGACCAGGTGTTTATTCTGCCGTTATCACAGTGCTGAGATCAGATTCTCACCGGACCGTAGCCTCGTTGCTGATGCTGCCTTTGCTGCGGCTGTGCTGAAACAGTATTTATTTAGGAAAAATTATACAAATTGTAGGCTTAAAGAATGTCATTTTGTTTTTTTGTTTATTTATTTTACAAATAGGGTAGGAATTTAACCTTAACATAACGCACACAAACATTGAATATTACATTATAACATTTCCTTAAAATTTAATTTAGATTTAAAACCTCAATTGAAATGTTTAGATGCTATGGCGTCATTATTGCTAGTATTGCCAGTATAAAATTAGGTTCCGTGATTTTAATTCATTTTCGGCCTTATTGGATATAAACTAATTACATTAAAAGTTATGTTCTTCAGGGTTTTTTTTTTTTCAATATTGTTTTCTATTTGTGTGTGTGTTTTAGTCGGAGTGGCTTTGCTTGGACTTTTCTCTGGTTGGTTGGATGAGGCAGTGCAGACGTTCAATTGGTGGAAGGGAATAAGTCCCGCCCTCCTCGGTCAGTGTTAATGATTGCATATGAGAACATGAGATATAGGATGTGCTGCTATTCATTTCATAGTTGAAAGAGAAACATGCCATTACTTGGTTAAAAAATAAATGGTTAAAATCAGAATTCATGGTGAAAAAGGTTGGAAAATAATTCATAATTGTTGTAAAAGGGGATGAACTGTTCCATGTGAGATGCTGTACAGTCAGAAATATTTTATTCATTCACTCACTCTTGTGACAAAAGGAGTGGTTTGAAAATTCTGGAACGTTATAGCCATAGAAGACAGGAATTTATTAACTCAGGGTAGTAATAGCTTTGTTTTATACAGGCTAGGTTTTTTGAAATTTCCTGAAGACACCCATAGATTTGGATTTGAACTCTCCCTGATGACGAAGATGGTGACTCAGCTCTGAACCAATCAGCTCCTTTCCATGAGGAGCTGGACCAAGACCCGTCATGACGCTGACTACTTATTTTGGTCACGATGTGTGTCGTGGAACATACAAAACACCATATGGACATGTTGTCAAGGTCAAAAATCACCGGAAGCACTCATTAACTTGTCCAGCTTTTACGTAGACTGACGGGTCAATCGTCTAGAGTCTACAGTCATGTTAGCAGCATGAGGCTGTAATTACCCACAGAGGCGCTTGAAGGTAAATGCTAATACAGGTGTGCTGACATTTTCACAGAGCCAGTCAGAGTTAGTCTGCTGTTAGTGTAGTGTATTAGCACGCTAACATTATAAACCAAGGGGAGGTGGGAGGGTGGTGCTACATGAAAACTCAGCCTGTCACATGTCAGCCTCCACAAATGCTGCAGTTGTTGTTTTTTCCTTTGGAAACATGCCCCCGTGAGCTACTTTTTCAAAGGAAACATTAGCCCAGCAAAAGGAGTCTGAGAATGATGGTTGTAATCCTTTATGTGATTTCTCACTTGTCTCCTAACAGCTGAACAGGACTCACAGGGCTCAGGATGCAGGATGCAGAGTCAGGGTTTCACGTGCGTAGCTAACGAGTGATTGTCATCTGGACCATACGTAATTACGGATCCATCCCGGTTAAACTTTCATCTGCGGTGGGAGCAGCTGCTTTCATTCTGCTCAGTGAATCCTCACAGACAGTCGCTGCAGCCTGTGACGGTTAAATTCTCCGTTATAACGAGAAAGAGCTGAATACTCATGTGCAAACAGTGCGAGTGTTTGAGGAAAACACTCGCTGCGGATTTGTTGATCATTCCGTTTGATTCGGCGGGTAAATATTGATGAGAAACAGACGCTTTGCAGTCAGTTAACTGGATTATATTCTGTTTTCTGTCCTTTTTATCAGCAGTGTGTGTGTGCTTTTTTACAGCCAAACCTTCTTATCTGCATGGTTTTGTTCCCTCGACTTGTCTAGAAGTTGAAAATCAGAGTAAATTCCTGAGCTGGAAGTGGTGCTGCCATCCATCAGCATGTGGGCTTGAGAGCCCCAGTGAGCTCTCAGTACTATTAACAGATAATAGAGGAGGCTGAAGCATTCATGGCTCAAAGCGTCTCCGATATGATTAGCGAGTTTGCTGCTGAGTGATGCGAGTTTTTCCTGCCCTTTTTGTTTTCACTCTGAATGCCAGGAGGAGCGATAGATGCACTCCAACTGTACTTTATATTCACGGCAGGGGCTGCGGGCGGTCGGAGGCCGGCCGGCCGGTTGGCTGCAGCAGGAGAGACACTCAGAGCTTCTTTGAGTGCAAAGCAGGGATCAAGCTGCTGGAAGCCAGGAGAGAGCGGGAGAAACCAACGTGCTTCAGAGAAGTCAGCTCCTCCGTGAACTCCGCTGATGCATTATATTTTTAGTAATGAGGGTCGCCCCACTTTCCTTTGTGGATTAAGTCAAACAGGGCTCTGCAGTATTAAAGACTTGTATGTTTGCCCCACTGCAGTGATGACTTCTAAAGCTGAGGCTGTTTTGTTCCCTCAGTAAGGTCTTGCAGGCACTGACCTCTTACTGCTGCTGCCAATACAGAACGCTGGCTGCCTTTCAAGCTTCCCTGTGTTCACACCTGGCCCTCTGCCCTCACTCACGGAGGCAGAGACACAAAACCAATGAAAGCTAGAGATAGCCATTGGCCTTTCAAAGTCTGCACTAGAAAGTGATTTTTAAACTAAGGAAACAATTTTGAACTCCAGCTCAACAATAATGAAAAAGTTAAAAAAGAAAAAAAAGAGCATACCCTGATCTGCTGCAGCGAATAAGCCCGTAACACTGTCAGTCCAATGGAAACAAATATAATCACTGGAAAAGTACAATTTGAAAAATCTTGCAAAGAGAGAATTGACGTAAGAGCTCTTTAGTAAATGAACAGTTGCCTACAGCGCTATAATAGGGCCCAGTCGATCCAAAGAGACCTCTCGGCGTTCATCGGCCTGCCAAAGAGCATTTCCAGCCTCCTCAGGTACAAAGTGATACTAACCACCGGCTGCCATCTGTGCAAGCAGTGAAACAGGTGGAGTGACAGCTCGGACCTCCCTAATTCAGAGGCCGACAGTTTAAAGAGGGCCAGATAATCACAGGGTCAGGTTTTAAAGGGGTTTTCAGCCACGATGACAACGCAGTCACGCAGACGCTGGAGGACAAAACTCAGCCGCGCTCGATTCATTCAAGCGTCCTTGAATGAATCGTTATTTTTGCATGTTTAGCAGCACACTGAGGTAAAAGGGTTCTGACTGTTCACCACATTTTGGGGACAGAATGTGTCCCCGCAAGTTAATGATCTCTGTCGGGGTTAAGGTGGTTAAGGTTTAGGTAACACGGGTTATCAGATGATTAATTTTGAGTCATTGAGGCCTCCGCCTTCCAGGCAGAAGGCCGCTGTGTGATTGATCTGCTTACAACTGACATCCAGACGGAGTCACAGCCTGAGATGAGAGGCTACAAGTCGCCTTTGTTTTGCTTTAAGGGGTCAAAATTTGATTGAGGATTCACTTCAAACGAGCCTTATCAGTGCAAGTGCAAGATTTTTGAATTAACACACGTGTGTGTGTGTGTGTGTGTGTGTGTGTGTGTGTGTTACCAGTACAGTCACACCTTTTTAAACGCTGCTAACGGGATTTTATCATGGTGTGGCTCCAAGACTGAGGATTGTATTTTGTATTATTTATTTGTTAGAGTTTTAAAAAAATAAATAAAACAAATGAATGATCAGGCATTTCATGAGAACCATCACATGATTATGAATGTTTAAATATTGAAATTAAAAAAACTGTGTTACTCACTTCCATTTTCATGCATTAAACATTTCCAGTCTGTGTCTGAATCTTGAAACCATCCTGTTTCTCTTGATTAATTTACTGACATAATAGACTTTATTTTGGCACAGCAGCGCAGGAATTTCCCCGCTGGGCTTCAGTGTCGCAGCGTCTTCGTTGTTGTTGTTGTTGTTGGCTGCCAACACAGCTTTTATTAAATCATATTTGATTGAATTATGAAATCATTTCCTTGTCGTTTCATCTTGCACCTTACAGCAAACTTGCAGAGCCACAGTCTGCACTCGACTCCATATATCAAACTTATCAGTTTAAAATCTAACTTATATGATTAAAAATAAAGGTATTACTCAGAGTGTACGGGGTGACTGCCACCATGATGCACTGAAGCAGGTTGCCAGGACGTCTGTCAGGCCTGATTAGGACTGAGAATTCAATTCGCTGCCTCAGGACAATCTGTGATTTGTAGCGCTCATTAGTTTCATTAGCTTTGTAGGTATAGAGGTTATGCATGATCGGAGAGGAAAATTAAATTATATTGACTTCCAAAGCTCTGCCCAATAAAACCAAAGGTCAGAGCTAAATTCACCTGCATTTGCTTACAGAGCACCGTTTCTCAATTCTGCACTCGGCTTAAAGAAAAAACATAAAAGACAAGAGCAAAAGCAGGTTTAGTCCAATTTTGGGTGAATTATTTTGACGGTATTCGGTTTTGTGGATGCAGAATGCCCCGTTTTCTGTTTATTCATGGTTATTCATTGTTTCTGTCAGGATGAGAGTCTGTCGTGCAAGTTCACATTTTACAAGAGCTAGCCCAAAGATCAGGTCACTCAGACTGACATCAGCTCGCAACGTCAATAGCACCTCATCGTGCAGGTGCGACAAAGATACACGATGGACGTTTTGTTCAGCGTGCGTGAAGCAGAGGCCGGATAGTTAACCACACTCACTGTCTGCAGATGTTCAGTTCGTCGTTCACCAAACACATGAACAGGCCTCATTTAGCACCTTCATGCGCAGCACTGGATCAAGCTCGTCCGCATCGTGAGGGCATCACCAGATTAGGGTGCTGATTTTATGCTGATCTCCTCCTACTAACCTGATAATTTCCTGATGATGCAGAAAATCTTTAGTTGCTACTGTTCTTACAGTCGGCGCTGGCAACTACGTATCAACATTAACAATTCATGTTCTGGTTATCCTGTTAAAGGAAAACTAATGATAATAGAATAAAATTTCCTCCAATTTATTTAAACCAGCATGTTGTTTTATGTGCACAATCACAAAAACATCGCAGTAAAAGTGTATCTGCAGGTAAAGCTCTGATAATGGCGCCTATAATAATGGAGTCGATCAGATGTTCATCTTAACTATTTAACAAGAGAACGTTGCCAGTTTTTGGTGCAGAGCTCAGAGTCAACATGAAAATACTGAGATAAAATCTGGATTCGTTTTGACTGCACTGACACAGGCAGCGAAACACAGATTTAATTCTATTTTTTGCTGCATTGATTGCCTTTCATTTAATTATCCAATATCAACCATCAGTGACACTCACATGACACCTATTTACAATAAGACATTATCCTCTGTGTTAATCTGTTGATCATCCCTGTGCAGTTTATGGAAACATGCGTGGATTTACCTTGAGTGAAAACACACCATTTATCCACCAGCAAGCTTTGCATTTTTATGGAAAAGGTTCAGCAATATTTGATTTTAAAGCTCAAATTGCCCAGGAACATTTGTACCAATATATGCAGGTATCTTTTGTGCAGGTGCAAACGTCCAGCCATTGATATTTGGATAGACAGATAACAGACACTGATTCCACATTGATCACGCTGAGCTTCACCGTGAATATCCTTTAATATTCAAGAGGGAAATTGGCTTTCATTAATACCGAAAATAGCATTTTAATTCACCTTCTTTATTAAAAATGTTGAAAAGAAATTAATCAGAGCCAAAAATCATCCGTTACCGGAGCACAGCTCAATGAGTGAGGAAATTAAACATGCAGATGATAATTAGCCCCCTGAATATTGGCTAGATGCACCTCTGTCTGCTTTTTAAATCTTTAATCCGCAGAGAGAGAAAGTAGTGTGAGAATAATTATAACGATGCCCAAGTTTTACATGGACTTTCCTCAGTTTTTTGTTTTTTTGTTTTTTTCAATGTGACGTTATTGGATCAGTTTGCCCCCTTTCAGTCATTGTTCACTCTCAGCACAGAAATGTTGCAGTGCAAAGAAGAAGAAGAAAAAAGGTTAATTGTCCAGGAAGTTGGCTGTTTGAAGATGGACTGCAGATAGGCAGGAGTGATGGGAGGCTGGTGAGTCATGAGAACTTTATTTCAGTCTCACGTCCAAACAAGATCTCGTAATGTTGTCACTAAAATACTGAGCTCGGCCTTCATCTACGTACACTCACATGCAAACACAGGGCTTGGAATTCAGTCACTTCAGTTGAATCTGTATTAGATTTCTATGTGTTTAGCAGGTCAGCGTTTTACCCGCTTGACTGCACATTTCTGTCTGAAACACATTTTTTTGCCTGAAATGTTTAAAAATAGACTGCAGGCGCACAGAAATGTTGCTGGCCTCCACACATGACTAATTACTGTGCATGCACACGAGCCTGTGCAGTGCAGAAACATGACTCACAATAATTGAAATGCTTTAAATGGTGTTAAAGACACTTTTGCCTCTGTCATTTGCAGTTCACTTTGCTCACATATGTTACTGTCAGGCTCCAGATCGGGGGGTCAGTGTTAGCCTAGATGTTTCCTGGTTACATTTACTCGTGACAGCACATCTTCTAACTCAGTATT
>KV751365.1:3255575-3273007 GCA_001698575.1 Mola mola | reverse complement strand
AAAAAATGATTTTAATTTATTCAAAATCTATGTTTTTTAATGAGAACAAAAGGCTTCTGCATAAATTGACCAGTAAATATGATACTGTCATTTTAATGGTCAGCCTGGTTGACATCCTGTGGTCTTTGCCAACCCCCACCAGGGGGGGGCCCAGTCCCCAGGATTGGAACGTCTGTCCGAATATTCATTGCCTGGAGCACATACCTCCACTTTGTCATGTCATTACAGACTCCCGACTCACCAGTTCCATACATGCTGCACAAATTCCACTGAACCACATTATGTACATTTTCTCATGAGATCAGCCTGGTTGGTCCTTGGCTTGTTAGCAGGTTTACACACAAACTACTTAGTGGACCTCAGGGAACCTTGGTGGGCGGATGGGGAATGGGCCAAAAGAAGAACCTAGTAGGTTTTGGAGCAGGTCTGGATTACACGGCGGTTCCAGGAATGTAAATTTAAGAGGACTGTTGGGCCTCGGCGGGAACGCGCACTCGACTGAGCGCCACTCTAGTTTTCATTATAGAGCTACGTGAAATTCCCTGCTCTCTGTCGGTCCAGCGCTGACGGCGCTGAGCTGACAGACGAGGACAGAACAAGGTGCACACTCGCCAGTTCAGTGGAAAAAATAACCTGTAGCTGTTTTTTAAAGACAATTTGTTTATTGAATTAAGTCAGGGAGGCTCTGCGAGATAAATGTCTGAATGAGGCATGAAAAGTCTGTGAAAGGACTCTGATTCAAACTGCCTCAGACGTTCAAATCTTTGGGTCCTGCTTCAGATCTCTGTTCACGTTACTCAGATGAGCCTCATTCGCATAATTGCATAAAGGAGCAGAATTATGCACGAAATAAACAGATTGGATTACCTGAAGCTATGAAGCCGTGTTTTGGTTTATCTGGCCTGACACACTCACAGCCTCACTGTTTGTGCAAGTGGAAACATCCTTTCCCAGATAAGACACAGCGGCGCTCCGATAGCGTTCTCAAGGTTGTACAATTACTGTTTATCTCACAGCAGGCGCTTAGAAGTGAGTATCCGAGTCTAAATACCGTTTTTAGCTGAAATGTCATGTCGATCTACAGTAACAGTTTATCTCAATATTGTTTCTCTATTTTTTATCCTTTTTGCAGGTGAATGACTTTTAAAGCCACAGTTTCAAACAGAATATTAATATCCTGTTTTTGAGAGATAACATGTTGTAAATTGAAAGGAAAGGACATTGGAGGGGGTAAATAGACAACGGTTCACCGCTGCGGAATCTTGGAGCGTCGCTTGATAAGCAGATCAGAGAGATTTGACCAGAGGCATGGAAGAGTAAACATAAACATGCTGTAGCTGCAGACAATCCATGTTGATAGCTGACTGTGGCCGTCCAAACCAGCAGATCTGGTCTACACAGGCTGTGAACATTCAGAAGTGGACTGTGTCAATCTTGCATGATTTTTGCTGTCCAGGTTTGTTTGTGAAAAATGAGGCAAAGAGGTGACATGTTTTGTATGAGCAGATTTATCCTGTTACTAAGTGAATGTCTTTTATCTCCGTAATCTACCAGACTTGACGTCTGATCACCTGTTGGACCTGAAAGCTCCGTTATACTGTGAGAGACATTAAGTGCCGAAAGGCTTAATAGAACCGTGGTCACGTTTTATTATCTCGGCTGCAGGCTTTTTGAGCCCAAAGGCAGAGAGCAAAAGAAAAAGTGGAGAATTGTCAGATGTGGATAAAACAGTGTGTCGCATGTTTGTCATTTAATTTCTTTTCATTTGTCTCCAGCTTGTGCACTTAATGTTTATTATGTTACGTCATATAGTAGCTTTAATGTGATTTAATGTCATGATTATCACTGTTCATTAAAGGAAACCGGTGTGGAAGACCACATGAAAAGCTTAAACCATCAAGGTTGAATAAAAACACGTTCGTTTGCTAACTAAAGCTAGCTTTGCGAGCTAAATTAGATAACGTTAACGTTAGCTTAAAATGAATTGACATATTGACTTATTCTGCTGTATGAAGACATTTCTGTTCCTGCATGTGTTTGTCCTTCACGTGAATTGTCAGGATGTGGAGTGTCTGATGCTTGAATTTGGACAGGTGAGCTTTTCCGTCGATTTTCACGTTCTCTTCATTCCCAAGACTCCGCCCACAAATGATACTGTGACTGTAGCTCTCACATGCATATTGTAGACCTTTCTGTCTGCTTCTCTCTGATATTTCCAGAAATTTGATCCTACTTCCTATGGAATATCTCTCACTGCTATGGCTGAAAACTTTCGCCAGGTGCAAAAGTTTGACAGGCGTAACCAATCAAGTTGGGGCTTAGCAAAGGGTGAATTGATATTGGCCTATATCTTAGTTTATTTTATGATGAGTGGCTGGAAAAAGTCACAAAACAAGCACATTGCTGGTGTCGATATCAATAACTGAATGACTGATGCATTCGTTCAATTGCATTACCTCCTGCAACGGTGCAGAAAATAACTCTGTGAGAGGAAGTACTGTCAGTTGATTAGCCCTCTACGACTGTGTTTGTGTATGAGAAACGTCTTGAGTTGACGTTAAATGATTGAGTTTGACTCTTTCAACACCTGGCCGGACCGTCTCACCGTTTATGACTGACGAGCTCACTGTTTTCATGATTGGCAGGCACTGAGAGCGTCATGGAGCTTCAACCCAGAGCTTCACTGCTGCACCGAACGAACGAACGACAGTGCGGCTGAGTGCCCGTTTGACTGACTGATTTTATAGGTTCGTATCCAGTCGAAGAGCCCTGAGGAGTGTGGTGAAGTGTGATATTAGACCCTGAGCTTCACAGTGGGAGAATTAGGAATCGTAGACCCCTCCGAGCCTCTCCGACCCCATGAATGACGGCTGCTCCCGTCATGAACAAAACACGGCGAAAAGAGAGAAACGGGTGAAAACAGGGTGAGCTGACTGAGACTGCAGTTACGACGGAGAGACCGTCCACAGATTACTGGCCCCTCTGGGCGAACCAAGATGTGAATCTTCCAACCGGAAAGTGACCCAGCCACAGATCACTAAACATGACGACACTATTACAAGTCCAGGTCGACAGTACAGTCGCACCATGAGGTGGCAAAAAGTGAGGAATTCATTACCACTGACCTCACAACATGGTGCCTGAAGGTTTGAAGCGTAATGACGTTACTTAGATGAGGGATATCGGTTCCAAAATGGAAGCAGAGGGGAAAGCTTGGCGTTGGCCCTAACAAAGCCTGAATTATACCATAGATTCCTTCATTCTCAACAATAACCGATACAGTTTTCAACAATATCGTTGAGAGCTATTGCAAAGGAAATAATATGAAAATTCTGGAAAAAAAAAAAAAGCTTGACATACATAGGATTGGACAGTGGCTGTTTCTGGGGCTCAGTGAAGGGTAAATTGCTAATGTTAAAAGAAATCCCCCTTAATTTTCTTTTATTATACACTCTGTGATTACATTTTTCCATGTTAATCAACTTTTTATTTTTAAAATGAGGTACAAAATTGACTGAGCTGAAGGTTCAGTATCAAAGGATGGTTGGTGTTCTGGTTTCAGGGTCTGAAGCTGTAAAAGGAAATTACCCACATATGTTTGGACAATTATTCATCCCTAATAATCCTGCTTCACACTGTTCGGCAATAACATAATTTCCTGAACTTCACTACCTCTTAATGCGCTTACCCCTGCCCCAGGCTACATTCTCCATTTAGATTAAGTTTCTTCTCCACGTATGCAATTTCCTCCTCCGTCTCTCCGCCTGTCTCGCTGGTTCTCTTCCTCTCTGTTTCTCTCCATCCGTCTGTCCGTCAGCTCACTCTCTTCCGTCACTCGTTCTCCTTGTCAGCTGTGAACAGTTTTCCCCCGCTGGGCTTCTTCCTGTCACAGCCGACGCTTGTTCCCCCTCTGCCAATCTCCTGACGCAGCAGCGGAGCTGTTCTGAGCAAACTATGTGTCCCGGCTGGTAAACATCCATTACTGACCACTGACAGAGTGACTGAGGATGTGTTTCAAACGTCTCGATCCAAGCAAACCTTGTGAAAGCTTTGAACCTCAATTCCAGCAGGTGAGGACATTCAAATGCAGCCGTCTGCATCTCTCACAAAAACTCACTTTCCAGTGAGCTTCCAGTGAAAGCAGTGCTGAGGGGAGGAGAAAAAGCTGATAAATACAGATGAAGAACTCACCCTGCAGTTGCATATTTTCAGATAACTCCATCAGATGTATGTTTTCTTGCACACTCAACCCTGATTTATTTATCTTTGCAAACCCGCATTAAAACCGCATTAAGTTATTTTCACCTCCACCAAAGTTTCAACCTCCACCATGGAGGTTATGCTTTTACTGGCGTTAGTTTGTTTGTTAATTAGAACGCTGAAGTTACGGATGGAGTTTGGATGCCTGATTTTCAGAAGAGCTCATAACGTGGCCAAAGGAACAGCTGATTTTGGTGGCGATCCCGATCAACATCTGAAACAAGGATTCTTCGTCACTGAAATTCGTCACAAGAAATTTCAACATCTTTGGTCGTTTTTCAGTTCTGCACTGTCCAAGGACTTTCTGCTGTTCTACTTTCTGTGTTTTCACTCTTGTCTGCCTGCCTGGTTGGTTCGATGGTTGGTGGTCGGCTGGCTGGCTGGATTAGGCAAAAAACTACTGCATGAATTTCAACAAAATTTCTTGGGACGATGAGGAATGAGCCAAGGAAGAACCCTTGCAGTAGGAGTTGTACTTCTGCCCTACCAGTTGATTGGTTGGTTAGTTGGATAGGTGGCTGGTCGGCCTTGTGGCTGAATTATGCAAAAACTACTGCATGAATTTCAACAAAATTTGGCGGAATGAAATGTAATAGGCCAAGTAAGAACCCACTAAAATATAGCTGACTGAAGGGGGCAATACAGGAATTTTTGTTAACGTGGACTGTTAAGTAAGAAGGTGTGGTAAAATAGAATAAAATAGATGCGGGTTGTCCAAGAAAGGTCCAGCTCAAAAACATTCATTTACATCACACATGCAATCAGGACGTTGAGGCAATTCACGATTAAATCTAACAATATTTTACAAAATATATAAATACAGCAGATGTAGATTTGGTATGAAAATTATGAAACTAAGCCCAAAATAAAGTTGTCTTTCAGCTCCAGCTTGCTGTCTTGAAACCTGCTGCAGGAGTGAGGTTGATGAGACCATTTAATGAACTGAGTTAAAAATAAAAACATTTTCTGTCTTCATTTGAGTTTGAGAGTTTTATTTTGCATCAGCTACAATTAGCGTTGCAGAATTGATACCCCAATAACACAATCAAGACTTCAGGTGGCAGAATGTTAAATTTAAGTACACTGTTTGATGAGCTGTAAGTAAAATGCCCGTCCTCACTCTCCCCTGCCATTTCATGTTATATTCAATGTTATTTGTAAAAAGAAATAAGGGATGAAACCTCGCTGTAAGCCTTGGACGATGAAACCTTGTATAGCAGGTACCTCGAAGAAAAACACGTTGGTCTTGAAACGTCGACACCCGAATATCAAAATACCTCATCTTCTTCGGTCCTGTCAGAGGTCGGACTCTATCTGCAGTGACAGAGAATGAACCTCATTTCCCATCAGTATTTTGCTGCAAAGGTCAACCAACCGTACAACTCGGCATCTGTATGGTCGCGCTGCACCATCCCTCAGAGAGAACGCTAAAGTTGATTCACTGTCCTAACATTTTGGCCCTGCACAGCTATGCTTGAATTTCCGAGTAGAGTACAAGGAAGATTCACTCTGCTGCAGCGAGCTCCTCCTTTATCACTGAAGCCACGCTTGTTTAGTCCGCAGGCTGTTTGAATGGTCGAACTGCTGAGTTTGGAATTGACGGAGACGCTAATGACTTCACTGAATCAGCGTGGGGCTGTTTGTGCTCCAGTGGCTGCAGGTTCAAAGGGTCAGGAAGGCAAATAATGTGATGATATGCTAATCAGGAGGAGAAGACAGGAAGTTTGATTACTGCTGTTTTCTCTCCTCTCCTTCTCTTTCAGTGCAACCAGCGAGCGCATTTAAATTCTCCTCTGCAGTGTGAAACAGCAGCCGTGCCTCAGCATGCAGGTCATTTATTCATAGTTACATTCATTTATGTTGTGCCAAACTAATTAGATGCTTAATATTCTCTTTTTGTCACAGTATAATTAGTTAATACCCTGATGTGACCAAAGGGAAAAAAGAAATCTCACCCTACATCATCTGTTTTTTTCTATGAATAAATGACTAATGAATTGAAGAATGACACATTTTTATAACGGCCTTGACATTCGGCAGTTCAGAATCTTTATTGTGATAAAGTGAATGATGTTAACACTCATTTAACAGCAATTTATGGGATTGTCTTGCCAACTGAGGACTTACTGTGAACAAACATTAACAAGTTTACTTTTACTAACTTGCAGTTATATCACAAAAGTCCTATTTTTCCAGATACCTCCAGGCAATTTGTGTTTAAAAACTGAAACAGTACCCACTTTAAAAAAAAAAAAACATCGTTCTGTTACTGTTTATATTTCAGATATTTTGTACTTCAGAAAAACTGCATATGTGTAAATTACCCTTTAAAAAGAGGGAAAAAAGGGGATCAGTTGAATAGATTAATGAAGTCTTGCCATGATGTTTCCATTTGATTTCCACAAAAACAAATTTACTTTTGCATATGAAGATTAATAACACTCCCAGGTGAATATAAAACTGCATCTGGTTGTCTTAGCTTGGCATAAAGAGAGCATGAAACCACTAACTAAAGGTAATTTTGTCATAGTGTGTAAAACTAACCAACACATAATAGATAATGATAATATAGTCGAGATAATAATAATACATTTTCTTCTTTGAACGAGAGGGACCTGATCCTCCACAAGAAACGTCTCTATTCTCTGAAATGCCAAATGCCAAAAAGCAGCTACACTTGGCAGCAGTTACTTCGTTAACAAATAAAGCTATTTGTGCATCAGTGAGGGCCAGTCCGTTGAAAGGTCCCGCTCCAGATTGTAGTCTCATTTCCGGTCTAATAACATGTAAATTCACCAAATCAGAGGCCTATATTTCTAGTTTCATCAAAATTAGTTGAAGCTGCAGTAAATGAGATTGAAGAGAGAGTGAGGTTAGGCTTAAAACTTGACTTAGATGCCCTCAAGCTCCGCCTCCAAGCACTTCCTTGCAGAGAAGGCTGCCGTGCACGACATCCGGATTGTTATAATAATTCTCTCTTTCTCGCATGCTTTTGTTTAACTGTCAGGTTATTTGCGCTGTACTGTATGTCCAGGAATGCACAGTTTTCTTCATCACAGGTAGTCTCAACGACGTTGAGGCAAATGGGCGGGGCCTATTGCTGCTCCCCCACAAGAAGTGACTGACACATCTTCGGATGGTGTGATTGGTTGTTTTTGCAAATGACATTAGGAGCAGTAGGCAGGATCATAGGAGCCTTTTGTTCCACAGACTGTCACATGCGTTAGGAAGGAAGGAAGGAAGGAAGGAAGGAAGTAGTGATCATTTTAGCAATTATGACAGAAAGTTATTTTTAGGTGTAGACTGTCACTTTGATGTGTTTTTTTGTTAAGGGATTTTCCGTCAGTTATGGATATGTCGCTTGCCTCTGGTCTTGCAGAGCTCCATTTGTCAGGACTTGGATACGCTTGCTGATACAATACGTTCAAAAATCAAAATCCGAAATTGAAAACTACAGTGTTATGGGGGACTATTGATTATTACCTGGAACTTTAGTAGGAAGATTTTGCTGCCTTAGGCTAGTTTTATGTTAATTAACCAGCTTTTAGCAACATAATATTTACAATTTAGATATAAAGGTGGTATTTTCTAATCAGACTCCCAACAAGAAAGCTAATTTCAGCTAAGCTAATTCTCCAAGAAGATGAACAATTCATTCTAATGGTATGATATGTAAGATGGATATACGGATCTAACTAAACGGAGGAAAAGAGGAAAGAAAAATACAAGAAAAACAGAGCAATGGTCATTGGAAACACTAAAAGAAAATGTCAATTATTACTATAGATATGTGCTTTTCATTTGCCTTTTCGTCTGTCTCTTGTAGTGGAAGACAGAAGCTCGGTTGACGTTTAAGTCGTGTGATCTCTAAACATGCACTTACCTGAGCTTTTACCTTAGTGCATTTACCTTAATCAATACACCTCTTTTCTCCACCTTTTCGTCAGTGTTTTCATTGATATTTTTATGCACACATGTAAATGTGTATAAAAATAGGCTTATTGATACCCACCTACTGACTTAATGACTTAACCAGGTTATTTTGACACTTGGTTAGTAGTGAGTCCAACTCAAAGCGTCAGTATTTGATGACCCAGGAGTATAGTTCCACATATTACAAATTACTCCTTTAAAAGTTAAACATTAATGTTACCATAAAAATAATAACTGCAGGTGCAATTAGTACTTGATACAGAGAAAATATTCTTATATGGTCACGTTTGAAAGTGATTCTGGACATTTTGTCCCTTGAACAGAATCAGAGGCCACCTGCGATCTGACTGGGGCGGACTGTGAGCCATCAGTGTCCATCCATTATTACCATCAGCAGCGCTGGACTGGGCTCAGTCACATCACATTGGCTGCACAAGTGAGACTCTGGACTCTGTGCAATTATCACCCATTTGACACAGTGTGAGCGTCTCGTCTAGAATATGAATGAGGAAGACAAAAACACAGATCACAGCCAGCCAACGCCTCCACTCCCCTCGATGTCCTCGCTGAGCTGTCACTAACAGACAACAATCTGCCTCCTTATCTCATTTGTGGCCATTTTGCCTCCTCACATCTTCAGGTTGGTAATTTACTTCCTTGAAGAGGTGAATTCCTGCAGTAATATCGTAATGATTTTCTTTGGGTGTGTGTGCTTTTATTCCTAATCTCATGGGATCCCTCTTCCGTCCTCCTCGTATAAGAGGTGAGGTCCACGCAGTTTGTCATTGCATCCCGTTTACTGACCTTTGGCGAAACAAAAGCAGAAACCGGCCCTTTAAAATGCCCTCTTTAGCCTCGACCTTCTTAAAATATGCTAATCCCAAACACACAAAGATGTCCTTGTGAATGAACTCTTTTCATTTCTTCTCCATCCAAAGGCTGACGTGACAAAAGGAACTAAATCCCTCTCAAGTGATTGAAGGGGAGCGTGTTAATTGCTGAGGCTGTTTTTGGCATTGAACGATGAAAGAGGTGTTCAAAGAGAGACCTTGTATCCTCGGTATATTCAGGGAGATGTTGAGTTAGTGTCCATTTCAGATGGAGGAGTCAGACACAATGCTTGTTTTGTCATTTTTTTAATGAAGACCTTTAAAGGAGGAATTTTCTCCTGTCATGTCGCCGTCATGATTTTTCAACTCTGGCCATCGTTGCAAATAAAGTCTGCGGTTTTGTCGTGTCAGCATAGCTGCCCTTGGCTTTGACAAACCTCATTAGACCCCACAATGGAAAAAAAAACAAAAAAACAAAAAAACAAAAAAAAAAAACCAACATTTGAAGGCCCCCGCTGGCACATCTTGTCAAAACCTGACTGACGGGCTAATGCTCACACTGGCTAATTGTACCTAATAAGCTTCTACTGCTTCTACTGCAGAGACTCAAAAAATATATGTATTTCATTGTCCATAAGTATTGTTATTCCCATTTTTACAAGCGAACAGAAATGTTTTAAGTTAATGGGGAAAAAAAGTCATTAAAAAATGGACAAGGAATTTATAAACATCATACCTGAACAGTAAAGCACGGAGCAATATTTTGATATATCATTTATTTTTTAGGTTTCACACTTCATTCAACTAGTTAAGTACGAACACAGTTTGAATGGTGACTTTTGAATGTAACTGAATGTAACTGAAATGAAACACAAGCAGTTTCATGGCGAGACGTGCTCCGTTCCCTCCTTATTTCAAAGCAAACGAAGGGGATTAAAGGAGTCGATTTCAGGTGATGAACTGGCAGTTGGAAACTGTTTCGACTGGAGCTGTCAATATGAAGTCCAAGCAGATATCAATGCAAGTAACAGGTGACATCATTAGGCGGAATGAACAAAATAAATCTATCAGAGAGAAAAACTTTAGGAGTGGCCAAATCGAGAATTTGATTCATTCTTAAAAACAAAGAATGCACTGGAGAGCTCAACAACATCAAAAGGCCTGGAAGTCCAGGGTGACAACTAAAGTGGATGACGACAGAACCCTTTGCTTGGTGAAGAAAAGCCCTTCACCCCGTATAGACAAGTCCAGAATACTCTGGAGAAGGTCGGCGTATCACTGTCAAAGTCCACAATCAAGAGACGCCTTCATGTATGTGAATACGGAGGGTTTCCAACAAGGTGCAAACCGCTGGTAACATTCACGAACAGGAAGGACAGATTAGACTTCGCCAGAAACATCTAAAAAGCTTCCAAGTTCTGGAATCAGATTCTCTGGACAGATACAACCAAGATAAACTTGTATCAGAATGATAGGAAGAGAAAAGTCTGGTGAAGGAAACTCACCTCATCATGTGTCAAACATGGTGGAGGCAGTGTTATGACATGTCCTGACTGTATTTGGCACAAATAGGGAGAATAAATCGTTATAAATCATTAGCACGACTGCACAATACACTAAACATTCTTGCACATGAAATGTATTGTTATTGGAGGAAACCATGTCGGATGATGTGGCATTAAGAGTCTGGAGATGGAGGAGGTCTGGGGTTTGTCAATGGATCAACAAGCAGTGAACAACCAGGACAATGGAGTTTGCATTTTCAGTGACACAAAAGGTTTATACATTTTTCTAACGTCAGAATAATATAAATAAGAACGTCAAAGTTTTTGTTTGAGTAATTGAATTCCATAAATTCTGCACGTTTTGATATACAGTGTACACATCCAGCTGTAGGACATTAATACAACACAAGTTGGACACAAACACAAGTTGGTCTGGGCTGAGAATTTATGCGCAGAGCTGACAAGACTAAACAACAGAGTTGGGATGCTGAATGTCTCAGCCCGTGTTCACGCCTAATTTTGATTCCCTGGTGCAGAAATTCACAGAAGGAAACTCTGTGTTCTTGTGTGTTTTTTGCAACAGTTGATGAATGTTCTCTTCTGCCCACATTTCCAGAAGGCATTTTTGTTCCTTCGTTCTCTTTGTCCCAAGTTTGTTCCCTGGCGCTCATTTTTTTTTTATCCACAACTTGCCAACTTCTCTCTCAGCTACCAAAACAGGGAATGACGTGTAAACAGTACACTTCCAGCGATTTGGTGCAGATGGGGATCGCACACCAGTGATGATCCTCTCCAGAGATCACTTGCAGGTGCACCAGAGTCCCACTGTGTGGTCGACACCAGAGGTCTAGGACTGCGTTCAGACCAACCCAAACGGACCGCACCGGGATGGTAAACGCACCAGGGTTTGGTTCAACTTGAAACAACAAGGCTGGTGTGAATGCAACTTCAAATTCAAAGGCCTGACACGCAAATTTTACAAACACATAAAGATGATGTTAACACATTGGCTCTGATGCATTTATTGAGGTAGATAATTCCACAACTCCACAGACTTTGACATGAATGTTTCCGTCTCTCTCTGATGAAGCCGCTGAAGAGTTTGCAGCGACACTGACAGGACAGACAACTTCTTCTGTAGGAGGAATTAGAACAGAATAATTCAGACACCAGAATGACGTGGCGGAGAGGCAAAGCAAAATCATTAATTCTTCATCTCAGGCTTGACCTTTATTCATCACCTCTGGCCCACACGGTTCTGCCTGTCTGTCTGGAGGGAGGAAGAGGAGATAAAACCAGACATCAACAGTTATGTGTCAGCCGGGGTCAGAGCCCAACCTGACCCGAGCAAAGAGCAGGGAATCAATCAGAAGTCGTGTCCGTTTTGAAGGTGGTTTGTTTTGTGTTCAGAACTTTAAACTAACAGAACCAATTCAAATATTTCAAGGCCACTGTGATTTTTTTTTAGGCGTACCTTGGCAGCGGTAATTCAAATATTCACAGTGAAATGACAGTTGCGTTTGCGTCTACCTGACAAAGAAATTATAACTGTCGCTTCCAAAAAGTCACAATTTCATGAAATGACATTTTGGAAGGAAGAAGCAGAAGCAGGAAGGAGCAGTGGAACAGGATTTAATGTCTCGTATCGAGCGGTGGCTTAAAGAAACACTTACTCAAGGGCTGTTTTTGAACTTTTAAGTGGACTAGTTCTATTTCGACATTTCGGTAACTTAAATAACTTCAATAATAATTGGCTATTATACAAAATGGATATATCATTATAAGTTATAAAATACTAACTAAGGTATTATTTGCTTCACTTTACCAACATGTGCCAGTAATTGCATTCCAATTGTATAACATAGAGTATCTTGTTTGGAAAGGGGATTGGCATTCGTGGTACTGATATTTTTGTTCAGGTGAAAATAAATCTATAATTCTAATTCCTGGATCTATAGACTGCAAATATTCTATGATTTGCGCTGAGGTGAAGATTAAACATGTTGAGCTGAGCAAATGAATTCCTGTACGTACGTATATCCTGGGCTCCTTCAACCATCATAAATGTAACATAAACTGACATAATGAGCAGATGAGCGGAACATAAACTCGCTCCGAGTCAGTCCTCCTGCATGGTTGGTGTGTTTCAGCCAACAGCTGCTGTCCGTACGGCTTCATCGGTTCTGTGGGCCATGCAAATGATGCATGTAGTAATATGTGTCATATCACCTGAACATCAACTAACTGCAACAGAGCTAGAGGACAGTGCTTCAGAGCTCACGCACGCGTTCAAGCCAGCAACACAGATCGGGACAGACTGTGTCAAATTTTGTCATCGTTAACAAAGGCATTGATGAGTTCTGACTGAAAACATGTTCAACAGGGCAAAGGGATGTTGAGCAATAAAGTTAAATCACTTCATCCTTGAGTCCAAGTAAAGATTTATACCAACTTTTCCTGAGCAAATCAATCTCATGGCCAGTCCATCACTGAGCCTCCTGACGCAGAAAGTACAACCTCTGACATCGAGGAGAGATGACAAGGATTTAAAGTAGAAGTTAAGCAAGATGGCGTAGCAAGTCTTAAATTCCAAAGTACAAATCGGAGTTGAGTGCACAACTTTCACCTATAGGAAACCAAAGTTCATGTTTCATTTGAAACTTGAACAGTCGTTTCCTGAACCTACCCAGAATGTTTTAGTTGTCTATCAGCTGCTAATGATGAACATGTCTATTTATGGGTGTTTAAGTGAATATTGGAAAAAAAAAAAATAGTTTCTGCATAACTTAATAGAATATTAAAACCACTTTGTAGTCAACTTTGACTGAGTCATAGGGACACTTTTTTTTTTTTTTTTTTAGATTAGTCATTTTATGAGAATTAAGTTGTAACTTTGCAAACTTTTATGTGCAGATAAAACAAGTCAATTCAAATCAAGTTTAATTTGTACAGCCCAAAATCACAAATAAGAATTTGCCTCTGAGGAATTTACATTCTGTACATTGCAACACCTTCCTCATCCTCGAACCAGCTAGGGAAAAACTCCAAAAACCCTGAACAGGGACAAAAGGGACTGTCTTTTTCTGGGTAGGATGGGTGAAGTTGATCAACGGTCCTGGACACAACCGCTGTCCCCAGCGTTTGTCCACCAAAAATGAAGCGAGTTCCTTCAAAACCGTTCAGTTCTTTCTTCAGAATAAACACATATACTTCAGTACCATTTCCACCAACCTCGCTACGGCGCGATTACTCTTCATATATCTGTCCTCCAAAGAAACCGACGAGAATTAAAACTTTTTAACTGTTTTTCACGTTAAAGAAAAAATTGTATTAAAATCATATTATGACTTTTGTCTTGTAAAAATTTACAATTTTGTTCTCAAAATGTATTGAATTTATTCTCATAAATTTGGGACTTTATTTCTGAAGTGTCCACATATCTTTTTCTAGCTATGGCCCATCGTTGCCATCAGATCTATACACCTGTTTCTTTGTGTATTTGTTTGTATGTGCATGTTCCAGATTTTGGACAAATATACAAACAGTAGTGCATTCAAGACAGGAGCAACTTTCAAATGAACAACTTCTACATGACTTACACCATCAATAATATTATTCTGTCACAACAGCAAGCTGATTTTAGGTTTAGACTGTTTGTAATGCTACTGGTGATTGTTAATAGCTTGAGCTGTTTTGAGACATAATTATACAAGCTACCAACATCTTTAAACGGCCCTTTGAATAAAACAGTCCGGTACACCCGTGAAACTCATTTTTAAGATATTTGGTGGGGTATAAAGGTGCATCACATCTCCTAATGAGGTTACTACAGGTCAATAAGCCCACATATGAGACAATGAAGGGTTTCAGTGCATTCAAAATGCTCTCAGTTACAGTCAGGTGTTTCAGCCACGAGGGAGTTAAGAGAGGCAGAGAAAGAAAAGCACGAAGGAGATGGTGACGGGTAAAAAAAAAACAAAAAACAAAAAATGTTTGGAAGAATAAGCTAACTTTCACGTTTCAACATGAACAGAAAGGAGCGAGACGGAAAAGAAGACGGAGTCTGTTCATCAGCCTTCATCGGCCCTCCGGGTGTCTGTGTGGAAATAAAAGAGCGAGCAGGTTTCTTTGGCTGGCAGTAGGTCAATGAAGTGGGATGGGACAGTGGAGCTGTGTGTTCAGCTGCTGAATGGAGCTCCTCGGGGAGGCCATGCTCACAGATTGACTCCCCCTCTCTCTCCCACGTATATCAAGGTCAAATCTCAATACAATTATTATTGTACCCTATTGTACCCACAATAAGGATCCACAAGGTTAAATACTGGGGACTCCCTACCGGAAATATAGAACTGAAGAAGCCTCTTGGATGAGAGGCAAAACCTCCTCAAGGAACTACAAGATGTCCCGTTGCCTTCTGCTGAAACAGCGAGACTTCAATGAGCTGGATGACTGAGAATCTCCACAGACATTTTTTGCTTTTAAAAACAGTTTAAACATAAAAACTGTTGACATCCCCAAACATTGTAAATTCAGTAGTTCAGTAGATGCTGAACATCATCTTTGATCGAAGGTGTTTGATGTCAGTGCCTTGTGCTTTAATCTGGTTTTATTGAAAGAGTGCTATGTCAAACAATGAGTTTATTCAGGATATAACTATCATTCGTTCATTCATTATTTATCTCATTTTATCACCCTCGCCGAATTATCCCTTCTGTTCCTTTGAATTATTATTTTGTGTCTCCAGCAACATGGATTGAACTCATACAGTCTGACAGGGAATAACAGTTTTGGTAAGCTCTGAAACTGCAGCTGTTTCTGCACCTCAAAGACATGAGAACAACTGCATCAACGATGGAGATGATGTTTGGGTCGACATTGTTGCCACCCTGTTCTGACGGCGTACTTCAGACAGTGCACTTAACTGCAAAGGACTTCAATTTGAAACGATGCAGATGCACTCTGACATGTTCAACTTCAGGCATTAAAGAGCTGAATCCCACATGAAGATCTCTAATTGGACTAGTTATGTTGAGTTCCTTACTATTAGGAGGTGGTGACAAAGCTCACACAGATTAAAGCGGAACGCGGCTAACTTGTCTGATACCTTTCATACGGACCCTTTCAGAGGATGATAAGGGAACTAAAAGGCTTGAATCTGTTCCCAGCTCTTGTTAAGATTGTTTCCATCTCTCTGTTCATCCTATTTTGATTTGAATGGTCGCTGGTGATTTAATAGTCTGATTCTTCTTTTAGAGACAGAGAGGCTTCAAATAAAGCTCTGATTTTACGCTAATAAAACAAAAATTACAGTTTGTTTGAAAGAAGAGACGAGAAGCAGCTAAATTCTGACTCCTACAGTCTGATCGAGAAAAGTTTCACTCATCTTCTTCATCATCTGACAGATTAAAGGATCAGTCCATCAATTCAAGTTAAGTTTACTCATCAAAGGAATCAGTCCAAAGATAAGTTTCTATCTTCACATTGCCCTGATAATTCTGGTGGTGTAGCACACAATTTCTCTTGAGGGTGCTTTTTTCTTGCACAGCTAAGGTCAAGTAAAACTGAATTCTACGTTTTCAAAGTTGACTTCTTGAGTCATATTTGTGAAAATGGCAGAAAAATTACATAAAGCCAAACCTGGGCCAAAACTTTTAATCCGAAAAAAATCAATTGTGAATGAAAAACTACAATTCTAAACAGTTCATTTAAATGTTTATTTGGAGCTTCAACAAAGAAAGAAAGAAAAAAAATGCATACTGAACAAAAAATAAGTCAATAAAATATGGAAGAGAACACTTTCTGTGTGCAGCATAATCTTATCATTGAAGAAACCTGCTGCTGAAAAGCTGAATGTTAGTTCAGACTGAAGTAAAATCTAAAATTAAGGCTTTATCACTCTCCTTTTTGAGACGGAACGTGCAGTAGATATCCTCCTTTTAATCAAGATGCTGGAAGAGGTCAGCAGCCAGAGAATTCATGTTGCCATTATTACCTCCAAGACTTAAATATCCTCCACTGTTGCTGGGCACGTTAACCAGCCGGATGACACTGAAGGAGGCTGAGACGGAGGCGGAGAGAGTTCAGCGCTCTGCTTCACTGTCATGTTGACTGAATGGGCAGGACAACGCTTACATGCGGACAGGCACGTCCACTCTCTGAGGATCACATTTCATCTAGCAGCGGGGCGCTGCAGTGTGGTCAAACGTTTTACTGTGATGCACGACCTGCTTCTTTCCTCCCCACTTAATTATCAAGCAGATGGATTTCATTTAATGTTGGCTTTTCTATATTAACCTCACTTAGTGTATAATTAAAAAAGAAAAGAAGGAAAGGCAAAAGTTTGCTTTACAGTGACGTTTCACGATTCTATTCTAGGCTGATGTTAAGGGCGGAATACAGCAGAAATGAAATAATAAATAACTTAACTAAATAAGAAATATATTTGCCTTATTGGAATTAATTGATGTTGATAATTACACATTGTTCTGCAGGTGTTTCAGGTGAGACAACCTTCTTTATGTGTTGAATTAAATAAATTGTCTAAAGTTTCTGCCTTATATGAGAATCTAACCCCTTATTGAACATGCTTCCTCTATTTACTTTATATTAACACTGATCCCAGAACATATTTTAAACATGTTCATATACTTACTTAGTGTATGTAATGGAATAAATGTCAGCATTTACAGGGAATTAGAATATTTAGAATTAAAAGGTTCGACTGTGGCGCAAAATACACTTAATTTATATTATTTTATTTTTATTTGTTTCAATTTCAAATGTTTCTCAGCAAATAACTTTTAAGAAAATTGACAAAATATATTGTACTATTTTATTTATTTCACAGATCAACACGGGAAATTAAAAATAAAGCAGGAGCTCTTTAGATATGCAGGTCTTTTTG
>KV751365.1:3243939-3255466 GCA_001698575.1 Mola mola | reverse complement strand
TTCTTAAGATCAAGATAAGACTCAGATATGAGCCTGCACAGTTCGGTTCAATAATATTTTGCGTAATACTTGTGTGGTGCTCAGGTTTGTGTTACTCTGCTTTGTTCAAACAAATTCATGACAGCCTACGCAACTCATCATCCCCATTGAACACAAAGCCTGTCCATGCCAGCCTAGATGACACGTGAAGGGCGGAGCTGTACTGTGTGTGTGTGTGTGTGTGTGTGTGTGATGCATATGTATTTCACACACTTGATGCATGCGTACTCTGCCTTCCTCGCCAGCTCGGGTGACCACACATTGCAGTGCTTCTTACTGATACTGGCGGGAACGTAGAGTGACGCACACTCGATCACTGAACATAAGCAAGTGCATCACACACGATGGAGATGTTGGTTCTGTTCTGTGATGCTCCTTGATGGTAATAAGAGGCCACACAGGTCAAACTGTTCATGTACAGAACGGTTCCCACAAGACAGAGGGCAAAGTGTCAGAGAGAGTGGGTGCAGATAGGTGTCGTTTCTTAAAATGTAAAAATGCTGCAACTCTGTGGAACAGCACACACACACACACACACACACACACACACACACACTGACAGCAGGTCCAGACAGGGACAGAGTGACATTACACAGCATCACACTTCTATTACCCTGATTGATAAAAGTGGACCATGTATGCAATGTTAATGTGAAGGGTGTTCAGAGTGTGCAGAAATTGAAAACGTGTTTGTTTGAATGTGATTCACAGAAAATGAGCCAAGGCCAAAGAGTTCGAGGTCAAAAAATAATTAGCTGCATAATATTTCTACAAGTAAACACTGTAGAAAAGCTGACCTAGACACAGCACAAAGGACCCTGCACGATCCCTACAACGAGCTTTAATCTATATATTTTCACATATTACACGTCTTAAGCAACATCTCACTTCTCAAGAATTTCCAATGTTGTTTCTAAGATTGAGAGCTATTGAAATGAGTATGAATGAAGGGTAAAATGGTTTCTTATATTAATTTGTTTGCTATTGTATGATAATCAACCCTAACAAGGCTTGAATAAAGGATGGGATATCTCAAGGGAAGGTGAAAAATCCCCCTGAAAAATAAAAATAAATAAATAAACAAATGAAAAGAATATAAAGCAATTTTGACGAAATCAACAAAATTGCTGTTGGTATTATTAATCTGTACAACAGCGGCGTTGATGTCCAAATGTCAGTGGGATACAAAGAAGCTCTTGTTGTTATTGTTGTTTTTCAGTACTTAGAAAAGGAGACACAGTGGTGGAGGCTCTATTAATGATTGGAAATCTGTTGAGGCAATAAGCAGAGCACAGAGAAAGGTAAGAGTCTCAGACGAACATATTACAGCAGTTAATATGACAGATAGTGACATCCGTGCAACCGGGAGGGCCCTCACTCTAATCTACCACTGCTTCCTCTCAATCATCTGCAGTCTATTAGGGCTGATCACGTGAATGAAGCAGGTGACGGCGATTCCGACACAAACACCCGGGCTGCAGCTCTGTTCCGCTCCCTCCGCTGCTGGCGAAGTCGGCCGCCAAAGAAACAAGGCGATTACACACATGATGAAGGCCGCCCGGAGGACAGATTAAAATTTAAACCGATCCAGGTGTACTGATGGATGAGAGAGAGGGAGTCAGAGTTTGTGAAATTAGGCAGGAGAACGAGGAGAAAAGGGTAGGACCGAATAAATAATCACACTAATGTGAGGTGAGGATTAGTCAGACTGCATTCAGATTGGATGTGATTACAGAGATACTAAAACTGCTGTTTTTTTCTCTTTTTTGCCGGTTTAGATGTTTAGGTTTAAAAAAGCTCCCCTTGTTTTAAAACTTTAATAGTCTGAACATTTTTTCCCCCCCCCTCTCCCGCTCTGGCTCTTCTTTGACCTTATTTCCTCCAAGTTATGATGCAGAGGTCTTGAGTTAAGTGTCCTTTTGATGAAAAGGATGATATTAATCAGCATCCAGAGGAGAGGAACCACTAATGACCTTTATAATGAGAGGGCTGGAGTCAACATGCTTCTTCTTCTGTCCTCACTTCCCGCCGTGCACTCTTCTTCCTCGGCCGCTGCTCTTTTGTCCTTTCGGAACTTTGGCTGTATTAAAATGCAAGCCTGAGGACACATTCAGAAGCAAAGCCAATTTTTCCTCCCTGTTAGGGCTTCAAAAACACCAGATTAATGTTGACGCTCGGAATAAGCTTATAGGTCTTTTGAAATATAACCAGGCTGATGAGGATGTGTCTTATGAGGTTCTCTAACTGTGCAAACAAATCTGCCGGACTAGCAGAGCAGGGCATCATACCTAATAATGAGACACAGGTCTCCTCATGATTGGTGACTTTTTAACAATAAAACCACCTCTGGTTTAATTGGCCTCGAAGCAGCTGAAGTGACTGTGCATTTAGGACCCTGTGAGTGCTGCTCTTAATGTAAAGGTTGTGCTGTTCCCAGCAAAACAGTTATTTTATGTTTTAGTGCTGTTTGTAACATTTTTCAAGAAGCAAACGCACAACCAAATCCGCAATAAATAAAGTCAGTTGCACCACAGTGCTCATTAATAAGTGAATTTAAGTGAGCATTGAACAGGAGAGAGAATTTTTTTTTTTCTCTAATAAGCGAGTCTGGTTACTTTTTACTCCAGGTTCCTGTGTCATTTATTGCCAGCTCCAATTGTGACAACAGAATGTGCAATCAGTTCTCTCATTCTTCAACATCAAAAACTGGAAATGCAAGTGACTGAAGGCAAAAGACCAAATCCAGACTTGGATCGCTGTTTATTGGCCTCTGTTGCCACTGGTGTTGATGTTGGCCGAATGCAACCTGCAGCCTCACTGGGACAATGTGGTTAGGAGCAAAGGAGAACGTGTGCGGAAACTCTGCCTGAAGGATTATGACTTGAACAGAGGCAGAGAACAGAGGTTTAAGGCACATACATGCGCGTAGGAACAGTACACGGTTGAAGAGGAGGCAGAAACCAGATAAAATAATGAAAGAAAGAGGGAGATAACATCGGTAATCTGCCAATATCAGAGCATCACAACACCAACAACAAAGGGTGGAAGAGCTCCTTCCTGTTCCTGTCTGCAGGAAACATTAGATAAGACCAGACAGGGACAAACAAAAATCCACCTGTGAATAAGACTGTCAGACTGTCTGATTTTCAATGTTCCTGAGTTGAAATGTCTTTGGTTCCAAGTCAACAAACATCTAGTAGATGAGCTTGTTGTTATGGAGACCAGACACACTTCCAGGAGGACAGAGTTGTTGTATTCAAGTTAGATTGAAGATAGTTTTGTTCCAACAAAACAACGATGTCCTCAACAAGAACAGCAGTTGTATGGAGGATGCAAACAATATGGTCTGTTCTTCAGTGAAGCGAAGGTTGATATCGCGGCGCCTCAAGACTACAGCCTCAACATGCAAAGTACTGCCCAAACATCAAGGTAAACGGTGGTAATGGACATTTGAATAATGCCTTCACCTCTACCAACCCCTCAATATGCTGGTCACACACATACATTCATGCTGGGGTCAGAGGCCACCAGCTGGTGCAAGATTGCCAATAGGCTTTGCCCCGTATGAGTCATGACTGGCTGCTCAAAATGTAATGCAAAAACATCCAATAACGCTCAGACATTTCAGTCGAAGACTGACAAAATGTCTTTGGATCAATGCCAAACTCAAATGTCTTGATGCCATTTTGTTTTGTCTAATTTTGATTAGTTTTGACGCATAAAGGTTAAAATGAACTTAATAAATTTCCACCTCCATGCAATACGTCTCATTAGTGATGCTTGTATCACATATTGGGACCTGACAATAGAAAAACAAGTGAAAAGATAACGAAAAGACCCGAAAAAAAGGGAAGTGAGTCAAACTCTTACTTCTAATTAAAACAAAACATGAATAACTTTGAAATCAGACACACACACTCGACTGTCTGTCGGCAGCCAAACCATCCAGAGCTAATCTCCTGTAGCTGGAGAATGAATCTCTCCAGTTTGTCTGGCAGAGAGTGGCAGCATCTGTTTGGAGCCCATGTTGTCCTTTTAGCTCTGATGTTTGGCACTTTGAGGCCGCGGCGTCCCTTATAAAGGAAAAACCTCCAGCAGCAGGCTCACCATTAGAATTTGGTTCACAGAGGTGTGAAAGCAGCCAGGAATTCGGGCAGCGCGCAGCCTCAGCTGGGGTCTCTCCTCTCGTTTTATAGGTGTGAATGCAGATTAGAGCACTTCACTCCAGGGGGCAAACGTGGAAGGTTTATTGTTTACAAAGTCACAACCACTCTGCTGTCAGCTCTTTGTCCGACTGTCGGCTTGTGGATTACGAGAACATGTGCGGCCTTTTATTCTTTCATGTGAGCATCAGTCCGTCATCGTGCGCGCTTTGAAATGTTATTTTTCAGGATTAGTGATGTATTGAGTTCATGGTTTTGAATTTCAGTTTGCTGATTCTTCTTTTATTTTGTAGATTTTCTACCCCTCATGTGTTAAACTTCCTGTCTTTGTTCTTTTCCTCGTCTGTCATTTTCTGCCCAGCATTGATTAGTTTCCTCTGTCAAGTTAACCTGCCCTTCACTCTGGATTTAAGTCTGTGCTCTCCTGCTTTTTTTGGCCGTTCATTGTGCTACCTTGTGTGCCCTTGAGAGTTTCTTGTGATCTCAGTGCATTGTGGCACTTTCTTCCATTATTTTCTGGACTGTGCCTGTTTTCTTAGACTTGATATGTTGGTCTGTAGCCTCTGTATAGTTCAATTTCATTGAGGTTCAAGGGAAATAAAAAAAAAAACTGACCCACTGACATAAATAAGATAGACAATGTGACTCTTTCACCTACTGTACAAAAATGATGCCAAAATCTCACTGACGCGAGTTCTATCATTTTGTGTTGGTGATATCATTTGGAGATAGAGTCTGAAGGTGGTACAGCTGGTGTATCGAGTTACTGTTCACCTCTCACAATACGGCTACGCTGACAATCATGACATTTAACCCCCTTTTAATAACATCAAATAACTAATTAAAACCGAATGGAAAGGCAAATGGAAAGAAACTTATTTGAAGAGCACTTACATCCACATCACACCTGATAACTAGTAACATTAAATGAAGGTGTGTCTCCACTTCTTTCCAAACTGAAGCCAAAATATCCTGGAAACAACCAGTGTTAAAAGGTGTGAGGTGGTGATTGTGGAGGCAGAGAAACAGTTACGTATTCCTGCCCACACACCCGCCGGACTCAACTGTGTCAGGGTCCCGTAGTGTAAAGTGTCTGTCTGTTAGGGTCATTCGGCGTTTCCTGTTTTACTTTGAAGTTCTGTCTGTGTCTTACTCCCCATGTCCTGTCAAGTGTTTTCCCTCAGGTGTGTCTGATTATTCCCTCTCCCTAATGCGTCCCACCTGTGTCTAATTGTCTACCTCGTGTATTTAACCCGTGTTCCCTTCCTCCTTGGCCAGATTGTCTTATCTCCCCTGTGAGCTGTCCGGCGTTTGTTCCTCGTGTTTTGATCCTTATTTGTTTCCTGATTCCCGAGTTTGCCTTATCCTCAATCTGTACCGTCGCATCTTTTGAATTCATGGTTTTGACTATTGTAAATAAAACGACTACCGATTTAGGACGCTCCCTGTAGACTTTGCATTATCGGATCCCCCAGATCTGGTACCTGACAAACTGCGAGGAGGAATCAAATGGTGGAGATTTACTCCGAACATTTACAAATGCATTAGCCTGGTAAGAAGTACCATAAATGACAGAATGAATTTTTTTGGAAAAGAGTTTTGAGTTTGGCACATAGACCGTATGTAAAGATGGACGACATGAACGTCCCCAAAAGTGTCTTGATGACCTCCTTATGGCTGGCTGGAGGTCATAATTCCCTCCTCCTCTGTTATTTATGGCAGCACTTGGGCCAAATTAAAATCTCAAAGAACCCCTTAAACAATTTCTATAAAAACAGTGTGAAATGTCATGATTGACAGCTTAGCTCAGTTCGCGGTTGGGCAGTGTGTGTATGGGCAGGAAATGGATATTTGGCATCAAATGATGCAGTGAATGCAACGTGGCAGCACTTGAATCATTGAAACTTTAGTTTCTTCATTGTAAAGTGGGGGGAAGCGGATGATACCATGGGGGGCAAGTTACGCCATCCAAAGGGAAGCAGTTGAGATGTTTTAAATTTTTCGGAATGGTGTCCAACTTAAGCCAATAGTGATAACATCATGCTACGCTGCAACCAGCCGCCAAAGGCAGTGAAGGTATTTTGTCTTCACTCTTGGTACAGTCAGAGGAATCATGAATTCTATTTCTTTCATTCATTCACTCATTCATTCAAACCTTTATTTGAGATGAGGTTTCCCACATTATAAACTGATTTTATTTCTTCTAGAGGTTTGCTGTTGCAGCTCCTTTCAACACATAAACATCATCCTGATATGTTGAAGCTCTGGTTTGTTGACTTTAACGCCTGCTGTTCACATTTGTGCTTAATGGACTCTAGTTCTCCTCACTTCCCTCAAATATCTGAGCCCTTCCCAACAATCTATAAAACAAAGTTTGTGGAATGCTGTTTGATGTTTTGTAAGTGCATCACTTTATAAATCTCACCTGTTCAGCTGTTGTTGGAAGTAGTATTTTTGAGATAACAGAAACAGTACAGTTTTAGCAGCTTCTGTTTTATCTGAACTCGGACACAGAATCTAGAGCTCAGCCAAGGACACATGGTCCATCTTGACAAAGCTCCCTTTAACTCTCATTGGACGGAAACACCTGCTGTTGTCGCTGCGATGAAATGACAGAAATTATGAAATGTCATAATTGGAGAATTGGAACTAAGCCGGCTGACATTTGTGAGGATTTGAGTTTCTATCAGCTGCAGCAAATAAAGGCTCCTCAGGGAGACATGTTTGTTTAGAGCATTTCTCTAGGAGTTAAGCTGCTGGATACTGAGTGCATGACTACACAGCTGCTTTATTAGAACAAGATCAGCCTCACTGGTGACATCATTATCTAGTTAATGGGTCATGAGAGGATGGTAGGTCTGCAGAGGCCCACAGTTAGTTTAAATCTCTGCATTTTCCTGTGGCGCTGCAGTATTTAGTTATGTGATGATATTGCTTCCAACAGTTCGACAAAACCCCAGGAGCGACTCTGAGGGATGAGCGGTGAATTAAAAGTTTAACCCTTTTAAATGTGGTCTCATTAACTTAATTATATAGGCTAACAGCTTACAATGGCACCATTGTATAAATGGTATACAGTGGATGCATGAACTGTATAAATGGAAGGTCTAGATCTTTAAAACCGCTCGTAAATCAGGCTCCCTGTCATAAATTTAAAGTCTCAACAGCCACTTAAACACAGCCTCCTCAGGCGAAATGAGCCGCAAAGCTGTTTGTCCAGGAACCAGAGCTCTTCTACACAGATGCAAGCTTCCTCAGTGAGCGGCTGTATCCCCCTTTAATCCGTAAAGTGTGTCACTCCTTCTCCCTCAAACTGACAATTCTGTTGTTTGAGAGAGAGAAAAAATATGGACTGTTGTACACATTGTTCTGTAAGTAATTAATAAACCTCAATAACCAAAATCAGTCAGTGGTGTTTTTCTGCGTTTAGTTAAAGCTAACCCAAAGGACCTGCAATTCACTAAGGAAAGAGCAGTCCACACACAAACGTCTGTCTCAAAACGTGAAGATTAAGGCAAGGAAAACGTCATTGATATCACTTTTATGTACTGTAGGCAACATGTATGCAGCAGGCACTCACCAAAGCTGTTTCGAAACATGTTGCCTGTTTGTAACCCCCTTTGGTGTCCCATCCAGATGCTCGAGGCGCCCTTTGGCATCAGGCAACATGTCAGTGTATTAGAAGGTTTTAACAGATGACATACTTTCCATTTTGAGGAATACCAGGAGGAGTGGAGCTCATGACTTTGACCCAGGAGACGGAGTTTGTGTCATTTTGAAAGTGTCACGTGTCTTTTCCTGAACCTAACTAAGCACATTTTAGGCCTAAACTTGACCAAAGTAGAGAAGATATCGAGTGTCAGGGTGAGAAGCGCAGCAGCAGAAGCCTTTGTGTCTTGGCTAGACACAACGTAATAGTGAGGGCTCAACGCATCAACCATGGTCACCAAACCACTTAGTGGCTTGGTGCATTAGCCGGCGACGTTTGCGCGACAAACCGTCATTATGTTGGGTCATTATTCCACCTCACTGCTCTGAATTAAAGATACACAATGTAACATGCATTCCGTTTCATGGGGACAATGATGGTAAGTGGCTGTTGCAGTTTTGTTCCACGTCGGAGCTTCACTTATTGTGAGATGTCTGCATGCTATCTAAAAATCACAGAACAAAGCGGGTATCACTATTTTAGGGTTGCGTCAAACATAAAAGACATAAATGCATCTATGTTGCAGCATTGTGAGGCATCATTGTTCTGTTTCCACATGCTGAGCAGTAAACTTTAAGTACCAAATCACAATTGCTGTATTAGCTTTATTGGTTAGCTTTATCGGTTCCCTGTGTGCAGTATCAACCAGCAGTTATGGGCTGTTAATCTGTCTTTTTTATGTGCTGATGCAGACCGGGTAAAGATGTGGTGTCACTTTGGAGCTCTGTCAGTTCTCTCGTGAATAACCACATATTAAAGTGTTGATTTCCACGGCTCTTTATTAGCTGACACGCTGCTAATTGGCCGTCAACCTGGTGGAACCCATATTATTTATCCTTTTACGATGCGCTCACATGACAAAAACGAGACGTCACGTCTCTGAGGTGGCGATAAATGCAGTATATATGAGAGCGATGGAAGAGTTCATGGGGCTGGTGTAACTACTCCAGCTGACGGAAGGCCGACTTGAATCTGCCACAGCCCGGCTGAAAAATAAACCGAACCTTGAAGTGCAAACTTAACTTAAGTGTTGTGCAGCTTTGATTAGAAATGGACAGGGAATAAGGCGAATATTCTTTGGAGTGCACACTTTATGGACTATTTTTGGTTCAGTCTTTCGATGAGCTGTTTCTGACTGTACCATGCTGCCGCTGAACACGAGCCACGTGATGTTACCATGCACTTTCTCACTGCACAAACACACAGCATCACTGCAGCTATAGAGAGATATGCAGACAGTAAAAGACGTTTCCTTGAGTAGATGAGAGGGTTTATGACTCTCATTAATTATCCTCAATTACACTGTTAATGGGCTCTTATTATTATCGTCTCTGCACTGCAATAATAATGATTAGCTTTCACTCAGCCTCATCTTGGTTGGTGGTTAACCCTGTTTCAGATCGTAAAAAAGCCCACAGAAGTGAATGATTTCACTGCAGGCTGCGCAGTCACAAAGCAGCTCCAGGTGAAATCTCAATCTCACACTCATGACATATTTCAGCTTTAGTTTTTGGGTGCAGGGAGAACATATTCCCTAGAAATCAGGTGCCAGGCAGAGGCTGTGTGTCTCCATTTCAGTATATAAATGAGCATAAATGTGTCAAACCAAATTCAACTTGTATGATGATTTGTTCACGCCATGTGCCAAACGCAGAGACAACAACAAAGGCGACGAAACGCTTCGGAGCAAATGAGCAGTAACGTTTGTCATCCTTCACAGCGCGTCGCGATCATGATGCTCCTGCAGCGCCTCAGGCAGCTTCGTGGTTGTCGGCCTCAGCCTCATTGTCAGTGACGTCTCAGCTCATCTTTTTAATTTTTTCATTAGTTTCCGTCTTTTGGAATAGTTTTGTTTTTTTTGTATAATGTCTTCCACCGTATTTCTAATGTAATGTTTTTTATGTACATAATGTGGAGCACATTAAAGTGCCTTTGGGTGGGAAATATTCAGCTCATTCATCAACTGCTACAGATTTAAACATGTTATAATTTGCTTCCCCATGAATTCTTTATCTACGCCCACTGAATGACTTAACGGTTATTGCCTTTTCCCCTCCTATTTTTTTTTTTTTTTTTACTTTCACCATTTCACTGAGCTGCACTGTATAAACTTTATTTATTTTTATAGGTATAAATTGTGTCGGCCACACATTCTTACTGTGGCACAGGTCACTGAGAGAGTTTCACACATTTCACATCTTCATTCTGAGAGTCATCACACAGCTCTGTCCTCTGAACAATGCCTCCGTAAAGTGAACAGAAACTCAGTTAAGAGGATTTTCTTTTAAAGCCACTGATTAAAAAATGTCGGATTTATATGAAGCATGAAGAGATGAAAGGAGATTTGACTTAGTATTGTGAACTGTTCTTATTACGACTTATTAGTCGAAGCCAGTGGATTCAATAAAATATGCTGTTTTATTGCTCATTTGACAAAAAAAAAAAAAAAGTGCTAATATTATGAGAAACATTCATTTGACTTGACAGACACAGTTTATTACAAAAAAAAGGAGTTATGTGTTTTTACGTTCAAGCTAAGTGGTATTTAGGTACCGGTACCAATCGATTAATAGGTTTGCGATACCCATCCCTACCCAAGACTGAAAACAACAGAGAAGGCTATCACAGGGACTTTTTTTAATGCCAATCAAACCGCACACACAGGGGTTAATGCAGGTTAATCTGTGTAAAATTGAAGTTCACCACAACGTCACAAGCTATTAGTATGATGATTAAGGCGTATCATGATGGAAACTATCACAGAGAAAAAGAAATGCCATTCCAGCAAGGACAAAAAAAACGTCTCGTAGCTGAGGGAAGCTGGTGGGAATCGGTTCTTAGGGCAGTTTGGCTAAATTTGAGTTACTTTTCAGGTGAAGATGAGGAACTGACATGTTAAGATACCCTGTTCAACTGAGTCTTATCTCACAAGAAAGGACTGGATTGAAAACAAAAGTAAGAAACAGAAAAACAGGAGGCAAAAATACACATGTATGAGAGTCAAGCAAAAAGCCGAAGACTGAGGTGAACGATGCCAAAAAGCTTTGCAGAGCTCAGGGAACTGGGCTCATGCAAGTGTCACTTTTAACATTGCACATAGTCCTGTTACTGAGCTATAGCTATTGATAAGTGTGGCTTTAAATGATCAAAACATACTTGGATATTCTAACTTTAGATCAGGGGTCTCAAACTCAACTTACCTGGGGGCCGCTGGAGGTGGAGTCTGGGTGAGGCTGGGCCGCATCAAGTATTCCACAAAAAAAGGGTTTTAAGTATTTCAAAGAAAAATACAGCCGATCCAATCTCATCAATCTTTATTAATAACAATTCAAAACATCCAGAACATGAACGGTTCTTCAGAACATAGGCTTCTCTTACTTCCTCCTACTTCTTGCTGCTAGAGACTTGGCAGCGCTTCGTCTTACACAGCTGAGCCACATTTGGCTTGAGGGAGGAAGCAACTGAGACCCTCAGTATGGCTTGAAGATGCTCATCTGTAAGTTTGGACCTCAACTTTGACTTATTAAAGTTTATTGTGGAGAAGAGCTTTTCACACAGACAGGTGCTGCCAAAAAGACACAAGATCCACTTGAACATCCTGGAAAGCTCAGGGAAG
>KV751365.1:3229345-3242770 GCA_001698575.1 Mola mola | reverse complement strand
TCTTTGTGCACCGCAACTTTATCCATGCATATTAGACACGTCGGGATGCCCCTGTGCTCAACAACAAAAATATTCCGTCTCCCACTTCTCCTGAAATCGTCTTGTGCTCATCCCAACCTTTCTCTTCACGGCAGGGTTTGAAAAAGACATGACTGGTGCTGGGTGACAGGATATATTTCCCCTTCACTCGGTGACAGTCCCGAAACACGTTACAAGTGACCGACGTTGCTAATTCGTGTTGTTGTCACGAGCCTGAGCTACGGTAGCCCACAAGTGTTAAAAAATATAAAACGCCCAGGGCAACGACTCACGCAGGTGCATGTGAGAAAAAACACGCGGGCCGCACTAACACCAAGCGTTGATTTCAGGTAGGGGGCCACAAAATATCATTCCGCGAGTCTGAGACCCCTGCTTTAGATCATATCACGTCTGTTTGTGTTAAGCTTTAGATGACCGCAGAGCAGCTAAATGGAGCCACAGACAGCAGAGAAAACAGACTAAAGTCCTGTGGAGCTCAACGAGTCGAGCATCTCCTCCACAGTCAGTGGTTTTATTTCATCAGGGACCATTTACGCGCTCTGTCCCGTGAGCTGCTGCAGATAAGAGCGTACGAAGGCCCCGACGTGTTGATGTCTGTCTCTGTCTGCTGCTTCGGCCCTCACATCATGTCATGTGTTGTCTTACTGGTGCAGGAATAACTATTGTTACCAAAATAACCCTGCCTGACTGAGCCAACACTTGGTGCCTGACGGCCTCCTGAGAGAATCCAGTGGAGAACAGACTCTTCCAAAGGACAATCAGCAGCCAACAGAAGCAGAATTACACCACAATCTGCCCTGGAAACCATTTCTGGAAACAGGACATTTCCATGACTCAGAATGCCTCTCTGCAGCAACACTCCAGCGTTATCCTCAGCTCCTCAGTTAAGCCTGTTAACGTGCATCACACCCAGCCAAAGGATTCCCTCGCTTTGGTTCACATCACTGTGATTTCCAGGAACGCCGTGTTGCTCCTGCAGGTTCCATTCCGGCGGCGATTAGTGATGGGAACATGGAGAAAACATCGTCCTCTGCATCCAAAGCAACTCAACAAGCACAAACATGTCCGCTCTCTGCCAGCACGCCTCCTCCGACTTCACAGGAAACAGATATCAGGCTGGATTTTATGTTTGTTGCAATAGGTAACAAAGAAGTCTTCATGATGAGGACGGATGAAAGAGAACAAGAAGCTGTTTCCCTCGAGAGGCTCAGGGTGCCAGAGAGGGCAGCTATTATGTAAAAGACTCCGGATATCAAAGCGCGTGATGTTCTCCAGGGGAACTTGTTGACAGCGAGCGACCGGAGAAGTGGAACTTGTTGGAAGTAATCAGGCAAGACAGCCGACACGGTGGTCAAACCTAACCGAGCGTGTGAAATCAGGGTGCGCTGCTCCTCCTGCGTTTGTTAGCGTCTCCCCGCGGGGCCGGAGGATCCCTGCTCTAACCGAGCAGGCTGTATTTACAGATGCTGCCACGAGCCGCAGGATTTATGTAATGATTTCAGATGGAGGTACTTGAACGAAACAAGAGACAAACAAACAGTCAGTCTTGTTTAAGGGGGGGGGTGGAGTTTGCATTTCTCCTGGATCTATTCCACGCTTCTACAGTGTGCAGTTGAAGCGTGGCGCCAAATCCCTGAGCATCTTTATGCTAATCTGCTCGATTATTTGCCCTTTATGGACGCAGCTGCTCCCTCAGGCCTGATGGAGAATTGTTTGTATTGATCTGATATTGTGTCTTCTGGCACCGATCCTTGTCGCAGTGGCAGCCAGCATACATTTATGAGCTCTGTCATGCACAGCGGCAGATGTTTTCATTGATAGCTTCTGTGCAGCATTTTCCATTCCATTAAAATATAAACTGGAGAGGCCTAAATTTAATTCCTCTCCACACAGCGACTGTTTGTGGTAGGCGTTTTTCAAAAACACTCAAATGTCACTATTTAATGATGAATTCATGCCACAATTCCCCTTTTTATTTCCCATTCAAATATAAAACACTTAATTAGTTTGTTTTTTGGGGGGTTTTTTTCAAATCAAATTAAATGAAATTAAACCATCTATTTTTTGTTCATTCTTATTTTCATTGTTGGCTCACTACTAACTGAACGCTCCAGCCCTGTGCAGATGTTTCATATCTGCCATACTGACATCTCAATGGGAGGCAAAGTTCATTCGGGAACTTTAGTTCACTTTGGTGCAGCGTCACCGTCGATGCTCACCGATGCTCCCGTGGGTGGAAAGTGCCTCGTGGTCGGTGTTCTCGTCTCATTACTTCTGCCCTGAAATAACAGAGTCATTCCCCGGGCGTCAAGCACTGCCACTGCGTCCCATCCCTCCACATCCGGATGAGACGGCAGGCTTTCATATACCAACGAACACATCTGTCTTAGTGTGACATGATCAAAGCAGCTGCAAAAGCTGACACAAAAGCCCCACGTTGGGTGGGGGTCAGACTTAAGTAGAGTTTGTTTCCCCCGTGTTAAACTGATTTCACCGTCTACAAAACCTCATCACTGGAATGTTGTGCCTCTAAATCTTAATCAAAGCCACTTAGATAGATTGCAAATAAAGACACTGAAGGGTGGTCTTTCCATCTGGGTGCAGCTTGAGGGGCACATGACACAGCAGTGCTGTGAGAACTCAGAGATAAACTTCAGTACCTAAAAGATGAACCAATGATCCGTTGGCATTCGTGTCAAGAAAAAGGTTTCCTGCTAACAGCACAACAGAAACCTGAATCCTTTTCTTCCTCCCGCGCTCTCTCAGCCAAACATTAATCTAATGACCTGCGCACAAATACGTTTAAAAAAAAAAAGCCACCTCTACCCGCGGGGGACCAGGGGTGTCATTAAATAGTGACACCGAGGGCCAAACGGGAGTCAACATTAATTGAACAGCAGACTTAAATTGACCAATTATTCATACAGAAATACAGGAACTTTTATTGCTCCTGAGAAATCTTTTAGAATTTAGAACAAATCAAGTACATCGGGGGGTCAGTTTTGAAAATAAAATGGCATCATTGAGTTTTTATGCCTTCCTGACTGTGAGCAGTTTTTCACTGAGTCATTTCCAATAAAAAAAGCTCTATCACAGGCAATGAAAGACAGCTAAAAAATCTATAATGTAGTTCAAGAAAATGTAATATAATTGTATTTTTCTTTAACAGCACGAGCAAAAGATATTTTAAATTAGATGAAAAAATTTAATTGGGTGAAAATGCGCCAATATTTCAACCATAAAAACGTGTGCTATGTACTGATGGTCCAGTTACTGTATCCCAGAGGCCAGATATACGTGTACCACGGGCCGGACGTGACACGCATGCGCTGGACTTTTACTGGGAGTCACAGGAAGTGGCAGCTTTGAGGAGGAACACAAACACGCGGTTTATCTCCCGTTAAAGAAATGTGATGGAAGCACTGAGAACACCGAAGGCTGAAGCATTAGTGGAGGTGTTTCTCTCACTTTGTACCATTTTCATGGAGCATTCTGCAAACAAAAGGGTTCGAGGCTGCAGCTCTGAGCGACACAGAGCCACAGGAACCGAGACTGAGCCAGTGGATCCGAGTTCCCCGGATTTCACCGTGAGGTGGGTTCGGTTAGCGAGGACAGGAGAGAGGATCTGCTCTCAGCATTTAATTACCATTCATTAAACAGTGAAATAAGAGCATGGACTTCAAAGACTTGGGGTCACTTTACTGTTATTAATCCTGTCAGAAAATAAATATTGCAATGGACAAATTGCGTTCAGGCTGGATGTCTTTAATATCAGATTGTTTGGAAGCATTAGAGACCCGTAAGAGCGACCTGGCATTACTGCAGGTATCGTTCCGTGTCATAGACTCCAAATATTAGATTTGTGTTAGATGGCATATAGTAATGTCCTCATATCGTAATATGAGTTATCATGAAAATGGTGTAAAACATCAGGATTTGGAGCCAACAGCTGGTGTGTGCAGGATCTCCATACTCTTAGGATGGCAGCGCTTGTACAAAACACTGGCAGGAAGAAACGTGTCATCTATCTTTATTTGTGCCAATGAATGCCAACTACAACTTGAGTCATGACTTTTTTTTGAGGGGGGGAATCCCATGAAAAAAAAAGTTTCTTCTTCGTATTCTGGGAAACAAGCCAGAATTCTCAGAAAAAAAGTCAAAATTTTGAGAAAAAAAAAATTTCAATTATAAAAAAAATCTTAAGGAAAAACTAAAAATGGCAAGAAAAAAGTCCAAGTTCAGAATTTAAACGAAGAAAAGTAAATTATCTTCAGAAAATAATGTTAGACAAACCATTTTTAGATATATAAAACTATATTATATAACACTATCTAGCAAATAAATATATCTCCTTCATGTCGCCTAAAGTCCATCAATCAACTTAACTGCACATAATTTACAGCAAATTTTATAAATGCAATTTGAGTGTATATTTTTATGCTAAGATGCTCATTCAGTGTGCGAGTCACAATCATTACCAGCAACAATAACATGTTGAGATGAATATCATCACCACGGGGATCAAACCCATCATTACCCTCAACCCTGCCACACGCCCCGTAGGTGCCTCACACGGGCAGAACAGGCGACACGCTGCAGATTTCTGCGGGGCCCGGCCCCCCCACAGCCCTTTGCACCAGCAGTGTGAAGCAGTTGGAGCCACACTGTGCGGCGTGGATATCAGATCCAGATCCTTGTGGACGAATGAGCTGCCATGTGAGCGTGCACAGTGTTGACACGCAGCTCACTGTGGGGAGCGTATTCCACATGCAGATCTGCCAGCAGGAGGCAGCGGAGGAGCCTGTCGGGCCCCGGCAGTGTTACTGCATTTTAATGATGAAGGGGAGAGTGATGGGACCTGGTAGCAAGAGTCAGGAAAAAAAGTTTGACTGGACAACAGACACGGTCAGGGAGGTGCGTCTGTTCTGTCCATCCTCGTATGTCTCCTTTCATTCACATCACAGAGAGACGTTCAGCAGAAAATAACGTTTGACATTAATCATGACCTCAGCGGCTCACTGAAGTTTCAGAATGAGTCTTTGTGGCTGGACGGTTGAGGGCAATGTCTGTGAGAAATGAACCTTTAAAGCCGGAAACCAGTTGAAGTCAGTCATTGGCCGCAAATTGAATTAAGTTTGTTTTAAGGCTTTTCTGTTTCTAAGTTTATACTTGTTGGGAATTTGCGTTTAAATGTATTATTTCTTTTACTTTGAAGGTTCCTGTACAACCTGTTTTTCAAGTGTTTGGCTTTGGGTTTCTCCTGTGTTTCTCGTGTTTCCTGGTTTATTTTGAAGAGTCTTTTTGCTTCATGTTTTGTCAAATTTTACATTTCCTGTGATTGACTGGCCCGCCCTGATTAGGTTCACTTGTGTCTAATTTGTCTGTCCTTCCCTGTGTATTAGAGTCAGTCCATGTAGCTTTTGGTCGTCGGCTTTTCCTTTCAAAAACAGATATGTAACTTTAAAAAGCATGTGTTTCTAATTTAAAATACAAAAATCAAAAGTGAAATAAAAGGTGTTTTTCTTTATCATGGTCAAAAAGGGATAAGAACAATTTTAAAATTGGTTTCATGTTCATTTTCTGTTAATATATCAAAATAAAATCACTAAGAGGCCGAAAACAAAAAATGAAAATCAAACCAGATTTTCAGTTTTGATGACCCATTTTTGAACAGACAATCCAGTGACCAAAACACCCACCAACTGAAGATTCAACTGTTCCACTTCTTCTTCTTGTGGCAAGTATTTCCTTGAGAGCACCTTTTGATTGTTTTGACTTTTGGTTTTCACTGGACTGTTTTGTAATTTTTAATTTGAGTCTTGGCGTCTGTGGTTTTATCGTCGATGTGTCCACGTTCGGACACTTCCTGCTAATGTGCTCCTTTCCCAGATATGTCATCCCTGTCATTCCGCATTGATGTTTTCACGGTGCAGAAATGAGGAAAATTGCCTCTGAAAATTCGACCCGTAGTCTTAAATGTGTGCAAAAATCATCCAAATCCATTTTAGTGGCGATCTGACATTAGCTTGTTTTATTTTTTGGGATTGACACTAATTAAAGCATCTTTGAACGGGATAAAACTGCTCAGCTTGCATGGTCTGCACTTGGGGTCCAAAAAATGCTCCAGAGATCCTAGACAGTAAACATTCACAACAGTATTAAAATATTTCTCTCTTACTTAGTTTGAAGGTGCAGTAAGGACGCTGACTGTCGCAGGGGTAGAAATGGTGGTATTCTACTCATGGCACAGCTATTGTCTTTGTTTCAAGCACCTGGATTTTGGCTGTACATACTCGCTCTCTATTGTAGACTAACAATAGCCCCGCGGGCTACATTCTCACTTGCATTGTCCCGACGGAGCGGACGGCAGCTCAGCTTGTGTGTGTCATTTCCAGCCTGGCCAGCGTCTGAGCAGATATTAGCTTGGCCTTATCAGCAGGAGCCACAAAGGGCCGAGGTTGAAGCGGAGCGGATGCTGAGGGGGGAACGGCTCCTCGGGGAGGCGGTTAATGACCGTCCCCGCTGACGGAGCCTGACACTGGGCCCGGGCGACGCTGCCACAGCCCTTCTGTGGAGGAAGGACAGCAGCACTTATTGTGTAATTTCAATGTTAACGGGCAAATCTTCTCCGAGTACACAGACCGTGTGACTTCCAAACTCGCTGCAATTAAAATTCATGGGAGAGGCGGTCTGGTGGTTGGGAAAATGAGGCTGATGGCTACAAGGTCACCGGACCAGATTGGGCTGGGAAAGATCAGAGTTACTGCCAACATGAACAATTACCGATTTTTTTACTAACATTCCTGATACTGAAATTATTGAACCTATTAAAACTTTTTTAAAAGCCGAACATTGATCAAGTACAATTATTACACATGACACAAGACTAGACCATTAGTGATGTTGGTTGGTAACCCAGGTGACACATCACAGACCTTCAATGCTGAAATGTGGTTGAAATAATGTCAGTGGAGGTTTCAACATACATCATTTTATTAGCTTTTTATCATATTTTGCTACCAAAACCACTTCAAAAACCTTAAAAACATACATGCAAAGCCTTAATTTACACATGTTGAAATCTGACTTTGGATCTATGTCACAATATCAATGTTGATTCACTTTGTAAAATCAACACCAAATTCAACATTATTGATTTACCTGTAAACGGGTGTTTCTTTTTGACAGAACATCAGCAAAAGTCCACAAAAGTCCAGAAAAAAACACATTATATAAAGGTTATGAATTCATTTGCATTTGATCGAACCACATAAGTATTTGAATCCCGCAAAAAAACAAATAAGCACGAATTTTGGCTCCCAAGGACCAGTTATGAGCCTATGAGGCACACAGATTAGTCATATCGCTTTAGGAAAGTACTAATCTCTAATTGTTATGGGTATAAAAGATGCCTGCCAACATAATCAATCTCTTCCGTATTCATCTCTCCACCACCATGGGTAAGACCAAAGAACTTTCAGAGGACATCAGGGACAAGATTGTGGACTTGCTCAAGGACGGGACGGGCTACAAGACAATCGGCAGGAGGAGAAGGAGACAACTGTCAGTGGAATTATTAGAAAGTGGAAGAAATACAAATTAACCATCAATGGAGCTCCATGCAGGATTTCGTCCGGTGGAGTGAGGATGATCATGAGATGGGTGAGGGATCCGCCCAGATCTACACGGGACGAGCTTGATAATGATCTCAAGGCAGCTGGGACCACAGTCACCAAGAAAACCAGTGGTAACACACTACTCCGCAACGAATCTAAATCCTGCAGAGTCTGCAAGGCCCCCCGGCTCAAGAAGGGACATGTACAGGCTCGTCGGAAGTCTGCCAGCGAGCACCTAAATGATTCAGAGGGCTTGGGAGAAGGCGATGTGGTCAAATGAGACCAGAATTGAACTCTTTGGCATTGTCTCGACTCGTCTCGTTTGGAGGGAGAGAAATGCTGAATACAGTCCCAAGAACAACATCCCCACCGTCAAGCACTGAGGTGGAAACATTATGCGTTGGGGCCGTTTCTTTGTTAGGGGCACAGGACGACTGGATGGATGGGGCCATGTACCGTAAAATCCTGGATGAGAACCTCCTTCCCTCAGCCAGGGCGCTGAAGTTGGTTCTACGATGGGTCTTCTAGCGTGACAATGACCCAAAACATTCAGCCCAGGCAACAAAGGAGTGGCTCAAAGGAGAGGCATTTTAAGGTTTAGCCAATGTCCAGATCTTAATTCTATAGAAAAATTGAGGAGGGAGCGTAGGCTTCGATTTTCCAAGCGACAGCTTCAAAATCTTCAGGATTTGAAGAGGATCAGTAAAAGAGTTAAAAGAGGACCAAACCTGTTCACCAACTATAAGAAACGTCTGACTTCTGTGCTTTCTCCACCAAATACCGAGTCGCGTTTTGCTTGTACTTATTTCACTCGATCAAATACGAATGAATTTTCAACCTTTATATAATATCATATAATGAGGTTTTTTTTCCTGACTATTTTGTTGATGTTCTGTCTGTATTTGTTAAAATGAAAGTACCATAAAAATTATCTACCGCTCATTTCTTTGTAAGCGGGCCAACTTAAATAATCACCGGGGGGATCAAATAATTATTTTTCCCATTGTAACTCAGACCTCAGGATCAGATGAGAAGTCAAGAATAGCTTCCATCCAAGGGCCACGATGCTGATTAACCAAAACTCACGATACGGTTAAATCCACATTTCAATACATGCAGTACCTTTAACAAATATCTATAGTTTTTAATAGGGTTTATCATAAATAAAATTGCCCTTTTATAAACACGTATTAAAATCAAGCACAGTTTTCTTTGTATATGTAAGCTTGTCTGAAAAGTATAAATACTTAAGAGGTCTTCAGCTCACACATTCTGTTGTTAATGTCCCAACGGTCTCTAATAGGTTCTGTGGTAGTTTTCCTTATTTGCAAGTCTGATAAAAAAAAAAAAAAACACAATCAAAAACGCGTAAGTTTCAAAATAATGTTTTCTTTTGTCTTTAGTTTGAGCTTAAAAGTGACGCTGGCTCAGTTTAAGAATTATCATACTCTACTATAATGAGGATTATTACGCTGAATGAGTTCTGGGTTGTTATGGCGAGAAACAGGGAAGCAGAAAATGTGTTTGTAAGATCATACAAACTGTTTCTAGTGTGACTGATATTTTTTTATTGAAGGAGTTTTGCTGTAATGGGACCTAAAGAGAGAGAGAGACTTGTTTGTATCGTGTGAATGAATTCCGCCGAGCGAAGTTGCGATGAACCGAAGTGTCATTTTTAACCTGTTTTATACTTACAAATGGGCCTGTTACAAATGTAAACAGAAACTTGCTTTACAAGAAAAGTCAACAGGACACTTTTAGTTCAAAGACATCAACGGCAGCGTGACGCTCCTTGAAATATGAAGGAGCAAACAAAAACAGCAGCACGCGTGATTCAACCAAACATAATATTCACAGCTCACCCCTTCTGTCTAGCTCAGAATAACACATTTTCTTCTGAATAAACAAGCCGCGATCAGATTAAGCAAGAGGACTCTTATTTACAAAAATAAAGCAGCAACATGTCCCTCGTGTGCTTGCTGCTGGAAAGCTGCCAAAGCCTCAGCGCTCCTGCTCGCAGATCCACACCTGCAGTGAATACGAGCGGCTCAATTATGAAGTGAATATAATAAAGCAGGTTTAGAAGCAGGTGTCACGTTTTTTTGTCGAGCGTCGGTGACACTGCACATATGAAAGCTAAATAAATTCATGTGTCACGCCGGCAGGTATCTCTTCACGACATGCAGACGTGAGAAGAGCCAGGAAAGTGCACTTTAATGGTAATGTGAAGCTCCATGTTGAATCCAGCTTGGCTAATGCTGCCCACCTGAGCCTCACAAAGGGACTGTTCGGACCTGGCTTCACCCTGATCTGATCACAAGTTTTGAGCTCTGAGTTTGCGGGTTCATGTCTGGTATTACAATGTGTCCCCCCCCATGCGTCCTAAGTAAGGATGGGTATAGGTAACCGGTATTGGTACCGGTAAGCAATTATGTCAGTAATGAAATACTTAGGCTCCTTGACAAACGGCCCTGTGGTCGGTATTTTAAAGATAAATTCTATAGCGTTAATCCCAGCTATCGGCCGTCTTGTAATAGTGTTTTCATTGCAGTAGCAGAGATGTGGTAGCGGACAGGACGAAGCGCCTATAAAGTGTGGACTCAACGACGATGCAGCTGCATGCTGTCAGAGGGCAGTTGCCTCTAAGGGAGGCTGGTGTTACTCCCATTTCGATGTAACCTTCCCTGAGATCGCTGCCTTCAGATCGACAACACTGTCATTTCCATCTGCCTCACTTCATAAGAACGACACGGAGCGAGGCGGGTTGTGCAAAATAATGGGAACAATGTTTTGAAAAGCTTGTCTGCACCACAGTATCAAGTTTGGCAATGTCAGAGTGCAAAATTTGAAGATGCGGACAGATAAAAACCAAAATGATCAGTCCAAATTTTAAAAAAAATGGTAGAAAATATTGTACTTTTGGATTGGGTGAGATAATGACAATAATGCTCTCGGAAGGTACAACATTTTCTCGAATGTTGGTCGAAGCTTCTGACCCACACAGCCGTTGGAGGCCGCACAGCACGGCACACGTTTGCCTTGATGGATCAGTCTGATCCCTCACACGTCTGCTCCCCTGAGTGCTGAACAGCTGTGGAAGTCAACAGCTGGGTCCAAGCAGATAACCCGCCCTCAGAGCTATCGCCTCACAAATCGTGTAACCGAAACGTTCCTGTTCAAGGCCGGTTCAAGCCGGTTGGACAACAAACACCTCTGTGAGATATGTATTCTTTCTGCATTTCTCAAAGACAAGTTATCTTTTCTGTGTTTCTTGAAGCCTCAGAGCAGTCTGACGTTATTTCAGAAGGGACAGAACGGCGGGACAAAAATCACAGGGTTGCCAATTTCTCCAGCACAGAAAAGGTTTCTAAAAGATAAACATATTTCCTGCTGCTAAACGATCTGAAATGATCATCTTACAGCAGCATCTCTCCGATGAAAGAAACTGAAATTATCAACGTTTGACCCCAACCAGACATAAAAGATTCATTGATATTCTATGAGCGAGAGCATCGCTTTTGCTTTTGTGTGCGTCCGCACGCCAAAACAGACTTTGTGATCTGAATTCAGAGTGAGATTTGGTGTTTGTCTTCAGCTCGTTTTTATTTTTGCCAGCACTGAAAATAGATAAAGTTCATCTCAAACGGATCTCTTGATTCAAGGGTGGTGGCTTAAAACACGCACGAGAGCGGTCGCGCTTAAGTCAAGCTATCGTCAAAAAGCCCGAATGATTCAAAGAATTTGTCATAGACAGTGTTTCAAAACGTTTCTACTCACATAACTGTGAGAGAAAAATCAAAGAAAGATCTTTACCCGCTACGAAAAAGAAGCCTGTTTGGTAACTTTTGACGGTATTTCTGAGCTTTGACATGTCCCTCTTAAATAAAGTGTCTCTTAAATTTAACGAAAAGGATGAAAACAGTTGACATACTGCTTTCAAACAGCTGTGAGATTGCTGGCACGGTGGAGAAACATATTCACTGTAAATGTTTTGTATTCTTTGCCAAATTTACAAGTTGGAGTGAATTATTGATGATATATAGTTTTTTGGGTTTTGTTTTAAGATTATCCTCTCTCAATACCTTTCTGGGAATTTTGGGCTTGATTGTGCTGTGAAATAAAAGCTGTTATAAACCTCCAAGTAGTTCCCAAAACCTGTGCAAAGTACACAGTACCCCCCCCCGCCAGAAGCAGGAAGAAGCAGATAATCTCCTGGGGTTAAACTGAGAAGCGGCGTCTCTTCTGTGTGCAGGGTCTTGCAGCTCCAGCAGCGGTTTAGTTTTGCCCCATTAGGTCAAACCAGAGAGGCACTTGAGCTTACCGGAGGGAGCCGTCGGGGTGCTCAAGTTCCACTCGTGTGTGACTTGAGTAGGACGGGTTCAGTAAATCTACTTATTCTCCCACTAATCAAATCTAAATGACTTTATATTCCTCACAACAATAAGAGAAAACGCGTCATAACGGCGGAATTCAAAAAGGCCAATGTGTTAAAAATGTCTCTGAACACATATTTTCTCACGTCTGTGATTTTTCTCCTTTCTCAGGTGGCCATTTGCCGGTTTCAGCTGGTTAAATTAATTATCATTTCGGATAAGAAATGCATAAAGGAATGTAATTGCTGCCTAAATTATGTGCAGAGATCACTTTCATTTGACTGAATAAAATACTGCTGGACATAAGAACAGCCTCAGCTGATTTTTAACATTACAACGTACACACAGGGCGATTCAGCCGGACCTCGAGACCACACACCTGCCGTTAGTACTGACAATTTCACACTGCAGATTCTACAGTCAAGCATGAAACATTAGAATTCCACATGCTGGTCTTCTTTTTCAGTACTCCACTCGGTTCAGGGCAGTTTTCTTCTTCTTCTCCTTCTTGTGCATACACTTTTGTTTATGTCCGCTGCCATGTTTGTTACTGTAAAGGTATACAACACCCGGTTTCAGCGGCAAACTGACCTGGAATCATTGTTTTATATTTACGATTCACAATCAGGGAGGGACACAGTGGTGCAGTAGTTAGCACTGTCGCCTCACAGCAACAAGGTCCTGGGTTTGATCCCGGGTCAGGGCGTGTCTGTGTGGAGTTTGCATGTTCTCCCTGTGTCTGCGTGGGTTCTCTCCGGGTTCTCCGGCTTCCTCCCACGGTCCAAAAACATGCAAACTGAGGGTTAGTAGGTTAATTGTGAATGTGAGTGTGGATGGTTGTTTGCCTCCATCCTGCGAAAGTGGCAAAAAAAAAGAAGTTCCACAGACTTTGTTGTGAGCGGTTTCATTTAGAAATGAACCATATCAACATATAAATCATGACCAAAGGCAAATATAAGAAGATGCCGCATTGGCAGTGCGACAGCGCGTCCGCCATGTTGGGAGTGGCAGCGGTACCCTGCAAACGAAGACGAGGAAACTGTGGGGTTTTTCTCAATAAAAAGCACCAGCGTTTGCATTTAACTGATTTGAATGAATCCCTTTTCATTTTCAATTATTTATACTTAGTACTACTAATGACAATCACTGAGCCAGAAAATGAAAGTGTGCATGTCAAAACAGCGAGACACTGCAGCTGGCAGCAGGTCTGTGTTATCTTTTAGCCGTGAAATGATAAACTCCACGACAGAAAATTATAGCCCATTATTCTATTGTATAAGCTACGATAACACGTGTGCAGTGAGAATTTTAGATATGTCACTATATAATGCTAGTCAGTTGTCCATATTTCATTTGATCACTATCACGTGAGGATGAGTGCTTGAGAAAATAATTGT
>KV751365.1:3218808-3229102 GCA_001698575.1 Mola mola | reverse complement strand
AGTAAATGAACAATTCAATCAAGGGTGATGAAGATGTCTGCGGTGTTTGTACCAGGTATCTTAACACGTTGTCACTATTTTGCATCACACCACAGATGTCGGGTTAGTTACCAGCCTCATCAGCCTGACTGGGTTCGAGGAACTCGCCGGACTTACTGTCTATCTTAAAACATGACGATATCTGGATAGCTTTCTGAGCTCCCATCATTATTTCTCTCTGCGTGCGTAATAAAACGTCTTTCCATCTGTCGTTTTGACGGCCAACGCTGACAGCTGCTTGGGAAGAATGATGTGCACATTCTGAACACTGTAGAAAGTCAAAATCGTTAAAAGTGGAGCTACAGTAACAGGGTAGATCCCGGGGATCTGGTTTCGACTGTGCAGTGGTGTGCACAGCCACAGGCGGCACAGAAGTGAGGCGACCTTCAGAAGGCCACTTGCAATATGGCGGCAACGTCGACGACGTCTGATCCACAATATGTAATTGTGCTTGTGGTACCCTGTAAATCTGAATATGTTCACTTAATTTACTATTTTTTCTTTTGGGAACTTCCACACAAAATCGATACATGAAAGTTATGAGTACACTTGACACAAAGTAGTCAAGGGACTGAAGTTTTGATGTCATTTTGTGATTGGATACCAGTGGAGTGGCGCCCTCGTGGAGTGAGTCGTCACGTTGTGTTGCTCAGACCGCAAAGACTGAAAATGTTATGTAAGATCGTCTGAGTGCAAAAACACTGAGGACACACCAGAATCAGTAACGGGGTAGTTAAGCTGCAGAGTCAGGTGGCGTTCTGTGTGCTTACAGTCTTTTACCATCACTCGTGTGTTAAACGTGACATTTGTTCACTGCTTTCACACTGAATTCCAACAGTCTATCTCCATTTTTCTCACTTATCCCTCATTTTATAGCACCACAAAGATCTTTTGGGAGGTTTTATGGACTCCACTTCAGTATAATAGAACAAGTGCTGAGCAAGTTTTCCAGCCTTTGGAGCCGCTTTCAGAGCCACAGAAAACGAGCGAAAGCTAATCAGAGCATGCAGTGCAACAAAGTTGGTTAGAATTGGTGAACTGACCTTATAAATCAAGATTTGCCTCACCATGCTCAGTAATAGCCCCTGAGACAACTTCAATTGTTTTCCTTTTGTTTGTTTTCGTGTGGAGTTTGTTGAGAGGCCTGCCGCTGAGCCATCAAGGCTAAGGAGAGACCTTTTCATTCTGCTTTAATTTAACACTGGCCGCTTTATTGCTTTGGCCAGAAATGGCATTCAGACCCCCCAGGTAGAGGGTGTGAACTTCCCCACCGAGCAATCAATGATATGTCGTGCTTGAAAGGGCAATTTTTATTATTCTTCTTATATGATTTAGGTTGAAAAGGTTATAGCATTTTTCCAGGTATCAAACCTGGACCTCCTGTGTGGAAGTTTCAACTGAATCTGCACTTCTGATATATTTTCACTGTAATGTCGGGAAGCATTATCCCTGCACCCCCGGAGTCCTGTCATCATTATTATTTTCCACACTGGGGTGTTTACTGTACATTATGAAGCCTATTATCCCACAAACAGGATGCTGCTGCTGCTCCTCTTGCTGGAGCACCAAATAAACAAAACTGTTCATAAAGGAAAATAAAGAAACATGTGACCCAATGTGAAGTGGCTGTTCGGCTGCAGAGATTATAATCTATAACGTATTAAATGTTTTAGCCTTTTCCTAACCCTGCGATGTGTGTTCTAACTTTCTCATATCCTCGTCGCTATTTTTTTGTCCTTTACCGTGTTTGCCTGTAGAGGGCAGTCTATACCGCAGCCGCTCGTCCTACCGGAAGAGAGGGCCCATGTGACATTTTACAGGAAGTAAATAAACCGCCTTCCCGCGCAGTCAAATCCCCTCAACGAGACGTCCTGAAAATCCCTGATACTCAAGCTAAAATGGACGAGCTTTACTTGGACAACATCGACGAGTATGTCAACGACCACAACAAGATAGTAAGTGTCCGCTGGAGTCGTGATATGTGTGGTCCTGTCCCCCCGGGCGAAATAATGACATGTTAGTAACGACGGCGCGCGCAGCCGCCGAACCGCGTTCAGAAAACTGTCGGTTTACTGTTTGTTTAAACATTTACAACCACCGTAGTGAAAGCATTGGTTGTATTACCACTACATATGATTTTGTTTAAGCTTTTGTTTAATTCGGCTTATGAATTAACTTGCTCAAGAGCACCGCAACTATAAAATTGGCATAATTTTATTAGTTGAGTTGCTTCGCGAAAGGGTTATTCCCGAAAACCGCCAACGCTTATTCGTTGAATAGAAGAAATCTGTAAAGATTAATTAACTGATCAACAGGAAAAGGTTCAAAATGGCTTCGCAAAACTGCATGAGATGTTAAATATTTCTCTTTATCTGTCGCCCAAATGGACGGAAACGGTGAACGAATAATAGCAGGTTAGCTAGCTATGTTAAAGCCGTGGTTGACTTTACCTGTAATTTAATCAATTAGATGTTATTAATTAAAGTGGCGTCCAAACCTTCTATTTTTCACCCCACTCATTTGGCAACAAAACAATAATCAACCTATGTGTTGTTTTTGTTTTTTTTTTAACAGGTGACCTATAAATGGCTGAGTCTTACTCTCGGAGTACATGTCAACACAGCCAAACAGTAAGTTATGTGTTGTTATTGTTAAAAACTGTGGGAGCAGAACTTGTTTTCCTTTTATTGTTATTGTAAATTAAATCACTGTAACCTTACCATCATCACTGAAAATAACAAGTCATCCAGTTATATAGGCACTGTTGGGTAGGTAATGAGTTTGCAAAATTATTAGATTATTGTGATCTTATTTATTATTATGTAATTTTTTATATTTTACATACCTCACAATTTTTATCTCTTTAAATAAATTATAAAATTGTATTTTTCTCATTTTCTACCTTTCATACTTTTGTGCTTTGTGTACAGTTTTTTCTGTGACTTGTGATTTTCTGTGATGATGATGTTACTGTACATGTCAGCCTGCATTGTAGCTCCTGACTTTACTGGTTCTTCAGTTCACATTTCTGCAATTCAGCATCCGCAATTCAGCAATTGCTCTCAGTCGTATTGTTTCAGTGTGCAGCATCCACACAAATTTTTGCCAACAAATGCAGTTTGTTTAGTTGTTTTTGTCCCAAAACCCTACCAAATTAAAAAAAAAACAACCTGTAAACAACCTTTTTTTTAATAGAATTAAAAAAAAAAAAAAAAATCATTAAAATCAAGATGATTCTGTGTTACAATTTTTTGCCTGATTATTTTTTATTCCTCTAGAGACACATTTCATTCAGTACCAAAAAATTAATAGACATCAGAATCCATCTCTTACGTCTGCATGAGGCAAAACAAAGTGTAAATGCAAAAATGTGCTGAAGATTCTGCAGCAAACAGTGTCAACACAGAATGATGTCATCGTGGTGTAGAAAATGTACGTCTGTGATAGTACAAGTGTCTCTGAACTTTTTTTAAAAGGAGCCTTGATAAAATGTGTGTCTTTTGTTTAGGATGCTGTATCATTACTTGGATCACAAGAGGAAGGAAACCTCAGCTCGGCTGAACGCCACCTATCTTGTGTCGGGAAAGTTTGTGGACAATGGCCAAACGGTGAATAACATGACAAATACAAAACAAAACCAGATTTTCACATTTCAGCACACCAAGAAGTCTTCATGTTTCAGAAATTCAATTTTCTTCTTCTTCCTCTCAGAGTCACAGGGTGTCAGTTGTCAAAGAAGACCAGCTAGAAGGTGCATAAATATTTTTCCCATCTCACCAGCTTTTACTTTTCAGCTGTGCAGCACTGTTTGGGGGAAAACTAAAGCCTTTGACCACCATGACATACAGTTTTAAGCTTCAGTAAATACATATTATGCACATTTTTCAGGGCAATTTATTATAACAGACAATATTCAGTGTTGTTGTTCCTTAATATTTTGTTCATTTAACAAGAAACGCCACAGAAGAAGGCAAAATCATGTCACCTGGATTGTTTTCTTTTGCAGATTTCAAATCCAAGATGAGCTTGATAGTCAGTGTCCATGTCTACAGTGTCCAGAAAGCTCTACTGAAAGACAGCGGTCCCCTCTACAGCGTCGACTATGATGCAGTGAAAGACAATCTGAAGAACTGCAGCAAGTAAGTTGATTTTGTAAGTTGATCAGTGGTTCTGCACTAGGTACCTCCAAAACACGAGGTGAAGGATATCACCAGCTGCTGTCATCATACTCTGTTGTAAATTAGTTATGTTGAGCTGTGGTATCTTTGGCTTTAGCTTTGGAAGCTCGCTCAGCATGAGTGTATCACAGCAAGGGAGAGCTCAGCTCAACCAGGCTCTGCTGCCTGAACGCAGACACCGGTGCTAATGGAGGTGCCAGCAGAGTGCCAGTGGCTGTCACAGGTTCTGGTCAGGTGATGTAACAACAAGATAAAGAAAAATACGAAATAGCGTAAGAAAAACATGTTTTCGTTTTGTTAGAACCTTACTGAACTTTTCATGAATGAACGGGAAGCATGTGACACGCATACCGGTTCGGACGTCTCCTAGAAGAGCGCAATCCTAGGAACAGCTAAAATCCTGCGCAGGACCCTCAGGCTCCCAGGGTCGGGTAGAGGACCCGAGCTTTAAGGAGACACAAGACCGCCCACAAAGAGGGCGAGTGGGGAATTTTTTTTTAATATATATCAACAACCATCCTGAAACCGGTTTACAGCTACTTGCCTGGCGTGAAGATTTTGCTCCACCCCAGTGGCATGAATCTGTGCCGACATGGTGTCAGAGCCGAGCTGCTGCCTGCCACTGAGTTGCCCCTGCTTGTTGGTGCCATTCGGGGGATCCAGGAACGGCTGCAGTGGAGGCCGGTTTGGTGATGGAATAGAGTCTGGAGCCTCTAGTGAGGACTGACTTAACGTTATGATACAGCAGGAAGTGACCAGAGAGGAGAAACAGCAGAACAGCGAGATTGTGTCACGTCTTAAGGAGCAGCCAAAAACAGGATGTAAAAATATTCACATCTTGGTCCATGAATTACAGATTTACTTCAACCAAACTAAAGGTAACTGTGGCAAAAAAGAAAAACAAGACGGCTCTGACTCTTCTGTTTTTTGTTTTACGTTGGTCTCATTTTAGTGGAGTGTGTTTTACAATGATTTATAGAGGCTATTAAGCTCATCTCAGTGTTTTTAAAAGTAAAACATTTGAATTTGGAAGGTGTATGGTTGTGTTTCTTCTCTTGATAAGGAAATAAGTTGTAAAAACTGTTGCCTCTTGCTGTTTAACGTATGAGACCAGATTGGATTGGGTGGTTAGCAAACTAACTTCAGCAGCTCTCTGCAACGCCGCACGTAGTCGTCCTTCATGTAACACTGAGATTGTTCATTTTGTGAAGATTTGACTCAAATTGTGGAAATATTTTATCAGCAGGTCTTGCACAGTCTGGCTTGGATAGAAGTAAAAGCGGGCGTACTGTCGAACCATCAGGCTTCACGTGTCGTTCTCTGTTTGCAGATACAGTGCGATCCGCTGTGCCAGCGCAGTTCCCATGTCGTCCCTCGAGCTGCAGCAGGCGAGAGAAACCCATCGCGCCCCCACACCAGAGCCTGAACACAAAAAACCGAGCATCAACGGACAGGCCAACGCAGCTCCTAAAGCCTCCACGAAGCCGAAAGGCATCATGGGAATGTTTGCAAATAAGACGGCTCCTAAAACCCAGGAAAACGGCAAAGACATGAAGTCAGAGCAGAAGGAGGATGCAGCTGCGGTACAGCTGTGATTAAATGCTGTTTAAAAAGGAAAAAATGAACGGGAGCTGCTGCGTTTTAAACTGCTGTTGTTTGATATTTCAGGTTGATCCTCCCAAAAGCAAACCAGCCGCAAAAGCCAATCCAATGGCCAACTATTTCAGTGCTCAAACAGCAAGTGAGTGACTTTTTGAATAGATTGAGTTTTGCGTGTTCATGTGAAGGCTCAAGTTTTTATTGCAACTGTCGTAACAGTTAAGGTGCAGTAGATACCTAAAGTGAAACTCCTGCGTGTTTTCACTCAATAACTGTAATGATACTGTATGAAACAAGTGTTTCTGTTTCCCGTCGCTGACGGAGTGACAATACTGGAGTCATTTTCCAAAAAAGATGAAGATTTTGTGAAGTTTCGGACCCTCAGAGTTCAGGAAAAAGGGGTTTAGGTTGAAAAATACTGAATTTAGACTAATAAAAGCACTTGCTTTTGGCTGGTCACATTTTGATTTTTAAACATTACCAGCTGCAGCAACGTTTTTCTTCCTGCTCTGTTACGTCACAACAGTGTTTCCTATCGTTAACAACTCGTCAGCTAGAGGCAGTGAATTTAATACCGCCTTCCTCCACCTTACTTGTTTTCTTTTTCTGCCATTAAAACGTGTATTTCAGTGAACTTAACATCCTTTACATCCTTAAGCCCAGTTGACACTAGATTAATTTTTAGCCTCGCTGACAAATTTTAAAACTCATCACCAAAATCCCTGGATGAAAAGAATGTGTGACAAATACGACCAATGAGAGCGCAGGACACCGGGTCACGGAGGACCATCGGGAGTATTTGAAGAGGAATACATCATAAACATATGACACTTCTCTCTTTGTAGAGCACACGATTCATGCTGCACACATGCACCACAGAGATCGACCACCCCGAGAGTCGGTCAGTGTGAACTCGGCAACCTCTGAGACTGAGCAGTTTTCTGAATGTTTGGGCTCCTGATGAGCCGATGGCACCCTGCGAGGCAGTCACTGCCTCCCGTTTACGATTGTGTGTGCAAACGGGTAAATTGCTTTGGTCAAAATGGGTGGAAAAGAGCTCCATATAAGTGCAGTCCCTTTGCAATCCCTTTTGTTCCTGTCGATTTTTCTGTTTATTGAGTTCCTTATTTGCTGAAGTGGATGGATGTTTTTACAACGGCTGCAGAAGAATGTATGAATGTGGTCGATGCTGATTGTTGTCATTGAAGCTGCCACCTTCGATCCAGCCGCTTTAACGTTCTTACACTCTTTTGAATTTTTAGAGAAGCCAGACAAGACTCTGGATGAGGAGAAAGCTGCTCCATCGTCGTCGTCTTCAGCAGCGCAGCAACATTCAAAACCTGAAGACAAACAAGAAGCTGCAGCAGCAGAGCTGCCAAAAGACACACAGAAAGAGTCCAGAAGGTGTGTGTGTGTGTGTGTGTGTGTGTTACTTTGGCCTCCACCATCATGATTATCCCAAACGACTCATAATTTGTCCTCAAAAATGTGTTTAAAACAGACAAGATCTGGATTTTATGGCATTATGAATGGCTATGAAAAAAGTGTTACAGATTTTATAGGGCTCTGAGTTTAAGGTCATTTTTCGGACGGACCGAAGTTCGATATGTCTAAAAACGTATTTAAAGTGTTTTTTCTTATGTCGAAGCAAAACCAAGCGAGCGGAGGATTCTGACAGCGAGGAGGAGAAAATGGAGAAGAAAAAGAGACGGAGGATTAAGAGGCCTGAACCGGACAGCAGTGATGAAGATGGTGAGCTGCTTTACTTCTACTTTGTTCTTTTGAATGTCAGACAGTTAAAAGATAAGTGAGATGTGACCGTTAGAAGTAAATAAACAGTGTTTTATTTCTTCACTGGCGATGTACTTCTGCTAATGAGTATTCTTGGCTACAGTTCAAGACAAATATGTCCTAATTTACTCTTATAAATATTAGAATTTTTTTCACTTCTTCAGTCATTCCAGATTCTCCACAGCAGGCGGAAGTAAGAGAACCATCACCGAGTCCCCAGAAGGAGGTGGTGTCTGTTTCACATTCACATGTAAGCGATCAGACATTCAAGTGGATTTTATGCTCAGCTGGTCGAGTGCCGCAAACGGAAAACCTATTTATCCCTCCGCTTAACGCAATTTTACTCCACTTTCCTTTTTCTAAACTGTATTCATCTGAGAATTTCTAATGGAGTTTTGCTGGTTTTTTTTATACCACAACAGGGAAACACTGAAGTTAAGACGAGGAGGAGGAGACAAGTCCTGAAATCTAAAACCTTTCTAGATGATGAAGGATGCATGGGTATGGAAAGCACACGACACTGAAAATAACTTAATTTATATTTCAGTTACTCTGGTAACATGTAGATTATTTCCTCATAACAAAAAACATTCAATTTCTTATGATGTTTTTGTCACCCTTTAGTGAGTTTAGAGCTGCGAATGACCCACAACTAACAATTTACATTATCAGTTAATCTGCCGTGTGTTTTCTGGTTTAATCATTTGGTCTCGAAAATAAGGAAAAATGGCCATTAGGACTTCCCAAAGCTCAAGTTGACATCTTTTATTCATTTTAATCAGAACTTTATTTTTTGTTTTTGACATTGTTCCTTAATTCACTTTTTCAGTCAGATGGTTAATTCCTCCTTTTTTTAACGCCTGTAAATCAAAAAAATGCGGTTTTTCCCTCTTGTGTTGGTTGTGCTCAGACCTGGTTGTAAGCAGTTTCATGTAGGAACCATTTTCTTTTAGCATCACTTCAAAATATTAGATACATCGTTAAATATTAGAATATTTCACTGTAACTGTATCAGCTATAATCATCAAAATTAAAACAAAATTATTCCTGTAAAATTTCACTTTAAACTGAAATCAACTTTTCCATGATGTTCACATTTTGAGACACACTAGTATGTATAATTACATACTGTATATATGGTTTGGAGCAGTAAGCATCGCAAAGCAAGTGCAAAGAAGTTTCTTCATATTTGAAAAAAGGTAAAAAGCTGAAATATCCAAAACTAAGGAACTGTCATTAAAACAATCTAGATAAATAGATAACACCACAAGACCTAAGAGAAGTGGGTACTTTTGATTTGAGGGTGAATTGTTAACCTAATGTAGTGAATATAATTTGACAAATGTTTGATATATTGATTAATATATAGTCATGTCCAGAATCACTCAGGTTCCTGTTCTTTTATTCTTGTCCCGCAGTGACAGAGAAAGCCTATGAGAGCGAATCGTACTCTGAAACAGAGGATGATTTTCAGGCCACCAAACAAGTGCCCAAAGATCCGTTCCCAGCAAGACTACCAGCAGGTAACAAACAGGACGAGAAGAAAAGTCAGAAGAAACCTTCATCGAATGCCAATAAAGGAACTAAACAGGCCTCCATTGTGGGATTTTTCCAAAAGAAGTGATGGCGATGGGCTGTGGACATATACTGAGGAGCAGAAAGCACTAAAACACAAAACATGGACAGCTGAGGTACAGATCACATCCTTGAAAAGACTTCAACATGGACGCATCCCATTCAGGATTTTACTTTCACCTTACCGGCTGTGACTACATGTCGTACATAATGAACGTTAAAAAACTAAAATAAATGTCTTACAAAGGAATAAGATTTTTTTTTTTTTCTCTTCTGTCTTTTCTATTTTTTCCAATTAAAACAATTTTGAAGTGAATGCATTTCTTTGTTTTCAATTCAAAAAGTCCCCAAAAAACTAAAGGATGCAATCACAACTTTCAGCTTTAATTCAAGGGGTTAAATAAAAGTAGTGCAGTGACCTTTTAGAAATGACAAAAGACCCCCATTTCACAGGCTCAAATACAATTGGAGGGTTGACTGATTAGCAGTTCCATGGAAGCATGCCCTCAGGGGTCTAGTGGAGTCCATGCCTAGGTGGGTCAGGGCTATTTTGGCAGCAAAAGGGGGACCAACACAATATAAGGTGGTCATAATGTTATGCTTGATCGGTGTAGTCACTAAGTAAAACCATCAATGACCTCAACAAGAACTACATTTCAAAACACAGACTTTACAACGAAAAAAAAAAAACGAACTTCATAAAATGATTGCATTCCTGAGTGATAAAGACACGAATGAGTTGAATTTAGCCGAGACTTCAAAGAGAACTCAAGATCCGGTGATATCCATGTGTTCCAGACTTCAGGCAGTCATTGAATGCGAAGGTTCTGAAAATGGAGGGATTACACATAAAAAATAGTTATTATTCGTAAGTGATTAAAGCTGTATTTCTGTCAACACCCTTGAATTAACGCTGAAAGGCTACACATCATATTTTGAGTGCCTCGCTCAAATTGCAAATGGAGGCGACGTTAACAAAATCGTTGCACTGGTCAAATACTTGCAGTACTGGACATGAAATGTCGAGTTCTAATGAGACTGCAGGTCACACTAAGTTGTCACGACAGACGTCGTTCCTTCTTCTTCCAATCTTGTCGTCTGCCAGGCAGGCT
>KV751365.1:3194875-3218790 GCA_001698575.1 Mola mola | reverse complement strand
TACAAACGCTAGAACAAACAAAGAAAGTTTAATCACCACCACAACTATTCGGCGAATTAAAGCAAAGAACCTGGGTCCTTTTTTGTTCTTTCAGCCTGTTCACCACTCAAAAACAAGCTCCTCATGCAACATTTGATTGAGGTTAATGTAAAAATGAGTGTCCTACCGCACAATGTAGACAGTAAAAGATGGACACTGACCTGTCTGAAGGTTCCAGCTGTCAAACACATCTGTCCAGCTGCCCACAGTGGTACCATGACAATAGAGGAGGATGTCATGACCCATCCCAGTGTGTACGCCCAGTCAGGGTAAACGTAGCAGTCATAAATCTTGAGGTGTTTGTAGTCAACCAGGTACAGAATGAAGGAGATCTGTGAAGGTTTGGAGATGATTTATCATACATAAATACGACGGTGCAGCATTGATCTGTCAGTACTAATGAGGGAAAGGTAAAGTACCATTTGCAGTAAGTTACGGCTCTGTTCTGGGACATACCCGACCCTCATATGCCCATTTCAGGATGCGTGCGTGGCTAATTTGAGTTGCAGCCAGGGGAAGAAGGTTAGAGTGAAAGTAGCACAAGAGGGAAGAAAGGAAGTGATGGTAAACTTGTGTTCCCATCCCAAACTCAGGACATGGTTGATTTCAACAAAAGGTTACACAAAGTCTTTATGTGGAGTTGGTTTGAACACCTGAGCAGTCTGCAAAATATGTTGGCAATTGGTGCCAAGCAGGACAGGAAACACAGATCTTTGCTATCACCTGAAACAGCATCAAGCCAGCGACCACACCGAGAGCAGAATAGAATAATGTAACCAAAACTGACCATTCACAGTTTTGGTTACAACTATCCATAGTTTGCAGAAATTAAAAAGGAAAACATAATTATAAGAAGAGAGCTGCTCTTAATTTTCTTTGGCCAGTAGTGGACCGTGGGAAGGCATTTCATACAATCTTAATGTGTGATGTGAATCCCTTGTCAGCACGACAACCTTAAAGAAAAAAAGTTATTCAAATTTGATTATGTTGATGAACTAGATTCTCAAGTTTAATGAAAAAACCTGGTTTCTTGAGGCTTCAGTTAAGATGATCAGCGTAACAATAACAAAAAAATTAAAACGTACTGTGATAAATATACTGTTGGCACATTTTTTCCACTATTGCTTTGTGAGGTCGCCTAATGAAGCTGGGATTGTGAGCTGAAGTTCACCTCTGTGATACGTCTGAATGCAATTTTGCTTACTTTTTGGCAATGCATATGTCAACAATGAGTTCATACAATATCTGCTGCTGCTGGAAAGTAAAATTCTAAAACTTAGCTGAGTCAAACCATCTGTAATGGTTCGATACATCTGATGTTTTCTGAAAGAAACTGGCTAAGTTACTGAAAAAAAAAAAGAACATTTCTGACCTACCAGTGACAACAGAGGAATGAGGAACTTCCAGCATAGCTTGAAGAAAAAAGAGGGCCTGTGTCCCGTCATGTCCTCAATGATGTTAATAATACGATCTGCACCTGATGAAAGATTGATATGATCAGTTTGATCCATCACTTGATAGAGTTTTCCCTCCTGTTTGGCTAATGTGGGCTAGAATGTGAAGTGTCTGGGAAACATCTAGAACTAAATAATTTCTATTTTAATTTATGTTTGTTTTTTGGCTCTGTGGCTTAAAAACCAGAGACAATGGCAATGTGAAATATATAATATTGAACAAAGAGAACAAAGAAGAAAACTCACTCACCGAAGATCCAGCTCAGAGCCAGAATTTCAACAAAACAGATAAAAATCTGACAGATTCTGGTCGAGCCATAGAAGTCAATGAGCTGGAATACGTAAATTCCTCCCTTAAGAAGGGACAAGAGATAAGGCTTTAGTGAAACATCATTTGAAATACATTTTAAATATGAATTCAAATGTTTCCGCTCACCTCAGTAACCATGGTGAGGTGTATGAAGAAGAAGGATACGCAGATAATAAGAACAAAGATCTTGCGCCTCACTGGTGCATGAAACCACTCTGGAAACAAGTCGCTGAATGTGGTGATCAAGCTCTCCACACTTATAAACTAGGGACAAATAAAACCAACAATTTTATCTTTCATTGAAACATATCTATGTAACAGATAATGTTAAAGGATAATAATGTGACGGTTGTTATTACGTGTGTATCAACAGCCAGCAGAATGATCATCAGGAAGAAGCAGACAGTCCAGAACTGTGGGAAAGGCATCATTGCTGTCGCCTGAGGGTATGCAATGAAGGCCAAACCTGGACCTGTGGAGGGAACAAGAGGTTCGAAGCTGCCAGACCATTTGCATACATCAAAATGGCATAATTTATTAAGCCCTTAAAAATGGTATTGGTTGAAATCTTTGTATATCATCATCTATTCAAACTTCTTCCTCAGGAAAACGGGGGCCATTAAAACACACACAACCAGACTGTTGGACACCGCACTAAATGCACAACTGATAACCTTTTACGATACTCAGTAAACTATTCATTACTTTATTTATGTACAGTGCATGTGTGCTTGGTGCGAATGTGTGTTGGGGTGACTGTGTGAAAGCTTTTTCTTTTTTCTTTTTTTTTTCCCACTATTTTACTCCCTTTTTAATATTTTTACATTGAGCCATTTTAACCGAGTGAAAAATAATTGCGTTGTATAAAAATACAATGACAATGAAGAAACCTTAACCTTATATGCCGTACCTGACTCAGCAACAGCGTCGACACTAACACCCTGTTTCTGAGCCATGAATCCAAGAATGGAGAAGACGACAAAGCCGGCAACAAAACTGGTCCCACTGTTCAGCAGACAGATCCAGAAGCAGTCCCTGGAGGACGCAAGAATTCGGCATCTTTACCATTACGATATTAATATAATCCACTCTTCTTTCTTTATTTCATGTTGTGGGCTACCGCTATCATAAAATGTGATGTTTTATTGCAGCCTAAACTTACTTATAACAGTCGTTGTTGTACTTGTTATAGCTGCTCAAAACATTCAAAATTCCAATAGTCAAGCTGTAGGAGAAGGATATTTGAGATCCTGCCTCGATCCAGACCTGCAATGACACAAAAATGCACCTAAGAATGTAATAAGTGGTGCTGAAGTACAGGTATAGGGGTTCTGTTTGGTATGTGTCGGATCTGAATGGCCTGTTTTGTTCTTCTTAAAGTACTGGCCAAGCCATTGATTAAACCCTTAAAAAGTCATTTCCGTGTCATAAAAACACATTGTTTCAAATATTTACCGAAAAAATATGACGAAATCCTTTGTGGCAGCAAAATCCCTTGGATGTAATTCTACACGTTTGCCTCATCTAAGTTGTGGGGGATCTATGAATGTGCTACTTTAGCCCCTTCCTATTTCTCTTCACTGCCTCTCACCTGCAAGCAGAGCGAGTTGGAGCTCGCCCGCTCTGTCATTCTCCTATTCATAAACCAGTCTACTATACACTGCACAGTGTCAAGGTCTAGCATTGGAATAATTCAGGCAATCAGGCACAGATTCCAAGGAGTAAAGGGAGGAGCTCATTCAGCTACAAGTTGTATCAGAGCGGTAAGTTTTGTTTCAGCAATCCCCACAAGTTGTCAGGATTGGCCGCTTAGGGTTTCTACATAGAAAACCTGGACCATCAGGACTCATTTTTGCAGACTGCCATTGGTGGATTGCAGAAATGAAGGCAGAAATCCTTTAGCAATTATGTTAACGGGTCATTTCGGTCATTACGTAACTTCAACTTTAGTGAGCTTCTTCACCATCCCCCAATTCCAAAGTATTCAGGTTTAAGTTTGGACATGAATAAAAACAAGTCGTGTTTGTACAAACCAATGAACACCAAAGACTGCGGGCAGATTTGGCTCATGCTGAGTAGCTACATATTTGAGGAGGAAGAGCAAATAACAGTTGCGTTCCACACTCCAATAATGGTAATTGCCAAAGGAGATTTGGATGCAGTGTAAGATGTTTTTTTCTTTTAGTTATTCAAGCGGAAATTCTTGGAAGAAGATTGAGACAGAAATATGGCCTGTGACTGGACGACTACCTGTTGGGATATTTTGTCATGCAATCTAGCCTAAACGTATAAAATACCTTGAGGTCAGCTATGCCTTTCAGGTTTGGATACAAGTAGAAGTAAATCCCATCCCAAGCTCCGGGCAAAGTCAGTCCCCTGATGAGCAAGGTCAGAAGCATGATGTAGGGGAAGGTGGCTGTGAAGTAAGCTACCTAAAAAAAAGACCGTAACATAAACACTATAATGAACATGATTAATGATCATTTGTTGTTAAATGTTGGTCTCATTTCCACCAGGTCTAAAGCTATGGATATTTCACTGACCTTTCCAGACAATCTTATGCCTTTCCAGATACTGAAGTAGCAGAACACCCAGCAGGCCAGAAGACACAAAGCCAGATCCCATCTCACGCTGCCCAGCTCCTCGATGCCCTTGGACATGCCCAGCACCCGCCGTCTGAGGGCAAGATCAACAGACACATTCAGATGCCTCTGCCAGATGGAAATCAGCCAAAGGTCGTTGAACTACAATACAATACATTTTCTAGAATACAGTATCCGGTCATTTCTGTGCATTTCTCTCAAATATTATGTGCAGACAAGGTTGATACCTTCGCTAATGTTGACAAAGAGTTTGAAAATGTACGTGCAGATAATGAAAAGTCCTTAAAAAAAGCCTCTCAGGACAGGCTGTTAAAAAGTCTTGACTTTCTAAACCTTCTCTGCTGTATAATATGTAAGGTTCATAAGATATGGAAAGTTACATTTAAAACATGTTTGCTACCTTTCAGTAAAATCTGAATGTCAATAGAATAAAAATTGTCATTATATAGGATGTGCTGCATGATGCCCTTTGTTCAATCTTTGATCTGTTTTAGCTGTAACTACTGCTGGCCACAGTACATGATAATAAGACTTAATGCGTAAAAACCCAAGAAAATGTAAGCTCACTCCCAGAACTCAGTGGCTGCAGAGCTGCCATTTTTCACAATGGTCTGATTGGCTGTCAGATTGGTTGAGGTAGGATCCAAATCCTGAAGACCCACACAGTTACCTGAGGGCATGAGCACATAAGTATTTCACACATGGCCGGTGAATCTCCCAAAAACAGCTTTCACCTTTTGTTTTTGTTTTTTATTATCTCCAATTAAATTGTTGGCCTGTAAAACATTAATGGGCAACAATGTAGTAAGAATATATATATATATACAATAAACAATACATCTTTAATTCCTGTTTTTGCTGCCTTTTCGAGATTTAGAAGTTACACAGAGATTTCTTGCTCTAAATATTACCTGTGTTCCAGGTGTTGTCACAGGTGGCCCAGGGGAGCTGGGACCCGAATGACACGATCAGGCAGAAGAGAGCCCAGACCTGGACTATGATGTAGGAGAAGTCATACAGTTTCATCACCAACTGTCCATATCCAACACCTAAAGTGACAGAAATTAAGTTCTGTTTTTATCCCCAAATTTCATTTTTACATTGAATTTCACAAAATTACAAATAAAGTGCGCTCATGTGTTTTCTCCGTACTGCATCTCCTTTTCCCAGCAAATATTGTCTCACCTTGTGCCAGTGGACACAGCTTCCTCCAGCAGGTGATGAATCCTTCCTGGGTGTACTGACCAATGGAGGTCTCCAGCAGGAACATGGGTATCCCACACACCACAGCTAACAGGCCATATGGCACTAGAAAGGCACCTAAAGATGTATAAATGTATATATTAAAAAAAAAAAAAAACTAAAAAAAAGAAATAACTACAAATTAAGTCAGATCTTTTAACTCACCAATTCTACATATTACTATTATAATCCAGAAAATATTCACCTCCTCCATACTTGTAGCAGAGGTAAGGAAATCTCCACACGTTTCCTAAACCGACCACATTTCCTGCCACAACCAGGAAATATTCTGTTTTACTGGCCCACTGTCCTCTCTCTCCAACACTCCGCTGATTCCTTGTGTTTCTTCGCTGTCTGTTCATCTCAGCTGCAGGACTTCATATGTATTGTTGCATCAAGTCAAGACCAGCTTTTGTGCTGTGGTCTCTTCCAGTGAGTTTCTCTGCTTGATTTGGAAGTCCACATTTAAATAGGTCTGTGCAAACTGAGTCACTGCTTTAACTGAGTACACCCCGGTATCAAGAACAACTGGTTTTAAAAACAATAAAGCTTGCTACGCATATATGATAATCCCATGTTTGAGCGATGCTTTTTTTTGGTTTGTTTCTGCCTTTCTTTCTCTCATTTCACTTTAGGTGTCTGAGAGTTGTGGATGGCTGGACTGGAAGAGACTCAGCGGTGCTCCATCGCCTCATCGGCCCGGCCTTCAAGTACCTGCAGTTCTCGGCTCATCGTTGCCTAATTGTTTCCGCTGCCACTGGTAACCTGGCCAACTTCATAGAGAAGTTTTTGTATTGCGAAGAAAAGCAAACCGGTAATTTTCTAAAAAAGAATCGTTAACTTCTATGTTTTTGTCTTCTACGTCTCCAGCGCTCAGAGCCGCACCTGTGTTTTTTCAACCAGCCGGATCTCAGAGCCGACTCTATGCCTGCTGGACCTCAACCCTCAACTGTCAGTTCTTCTCCGTGTCCTCACTTGGGTCCAAGCCTAAAGAACAAACCGAACAGCATTTTCAGATTATCAAAATGATTGTCATAACGTTTCCTTTCATTGTCCTGCCATTTCATCAAAGTTTCTATTTTGCTAAAGTCCTGTTTACAGTTGCAACTCCATGTTAAAACAGGCTAAAACACTTACGGTGTACTATATGTAAGCAATATTACTGACATTTACAACAATAACTATATGTATACACTGCGTATGTATGTATACGTACATATATTTATAATGCTACTGCTCATGTACTGACTGGAAAAGGACGAGATCATATTTCTTCTGTTTTAGCTTTATTAAATCGGCTTCCTGTGAAATCTAGAATAGAATTTTAAATCCTTCTCCTCACTTGCAAAGCCCTATATTACCTTACTTCTTTCATGTCTTAAACTGTTTATTGTGCCTTACTACCCAACTAGATCACCATGCTTCCAAAATGAAGGCTTACTTGTAGTTCCCACGATCTCCAAAATTAGTCTGGAAGGCAGAACCTTCAGCTATTTAGCCCCTCTTCTCTGGTACCAGCTCCCCCGTTCAGGTCTGGGGAGCAAACACCCTCCCTATGTTTAAGAGGAGGCCAAAAACTGCATAGCGTATGGTTCGTGCTGCCGCAAGCCTGTACATAGCTACGCAGCCGTAGGATTAGACTGCAGAGGGATTTCCTGTGATGCAATGAGCTCCTCTATCTCTCTCTCTTTCTCGACTTATTCCTGTCTCGGTAATGCTCGTAACTAACTTCACACCTTGCCCGGAGTCCATAAAATCATGTGAAATGTGGACAGGGATCATCGGCTTGCGGCCTGCTGGCTGGTGGAGATGTGATCATGTGGCTCTGGACTGTAGACCAAGATCACCTGGTATTACTGGGGGAGCAGCAATACACCTTTGTTGCATCTAGTCTGGTAGAAACCCACGAAAAGACAAAGAAAAAGAAGTCTATCCTGCTGCAGTCAGCATGAAGTAAATCAATATCAGTGACGAAGGATGATTCACTTATGAATTTAGTTTAGAGTTTGTTAAAGCAAATGAACGTTGTTCTCAGCGTCTTACAAAACAAATATATTTTATTTTTGAAGTACTTTTAACAGCAATACATGATACAATGCTCTTAAAATCACGTATAATAATTTGAAAAGCTGAGGACATTCCATGATGATTACAGATTGGTTAAAATTTCAATGCTGATTTATGGGAATTTTGTAACCATTTTTACATCCACATTGTTTGATTATTGTTTCAGTGCTGAAACATCAAATTAAATTATTTTGACCGCAGGCACTTTGTTACTGTAAGTTTTTAAAAGTGCTATGAAAAAAAAACTTTATTATTTCAATGTTAAAGGTCAGTCATATGCTGACTGTGACAGTTTTTTAAAAGTAATGTTAAATTCCTGTCTTGTCTCATGGGCTGTGTGTATTATCACAACCCTAATTAATAGACATTTATACATTTCACATACTCATGGACACCATGTACCAACAATATTGTCATTTCTTTGTTATTTTCATGTTGTTGTGTTCTGCACATGTGACATCTATTTGTCCTGTGAAGAAGGATCCGTTGTCTGTGGTTCTTCCTGAGGTTTCTCAGTTTTCCCTCTTCAGGGTTTTTATTTTTGTTTTTTTGGGGGTTTTTTTCAGTTATTCTCACCCACGTCAAGTGTCTAATGGCAGAGGGTGTCACAGGTTTTGTAAAAGCCCAATGAGACAAATTGTAATTTGTAATTTTGGGCTATACTAATAAAGTTTGACTGATTGATGTCTAAAGGCAGTCTCGTGATATGATATCCCATGATCAGTCAAATGAGTAAAAATATCAATCTTAAAGTGCATCTATATACACAAATAAACACCTACTATTACACAGTCTCCTGGCAGGAAATACAAAAGGTTGCCTTGTAGGAAGAGATATAGTGCAAATGCAGAAATATATACACATAATGTATATAAATATTTATCATAAAGAGACCACTCCTTTAGCTTCTATTGTCATCAGCATCAGACCATAAGTCATCATAAGGTACATAGAGTAAACTAATATAATAAAACTCTGAGTACTGTACAAGCCACTACCTGAGTGGGTAACTATAGGTAACTATCCGTTATCTATCAATCTGTCGCTGCTCATCCTTTTCAGGCTTCTGTGGGACTGAATCATATGCAATGTTGGGGAAGTGGTTGGGTTGACCCTGGACAGGTCGCCAGTTCATTACGGTGTGATGTGAGTATAATACAATAAGAGGAGTATACTGTACTATAATGATAATAATGATGAACTAACTAACTGTTATTATTAATTGTATATTGTTTGTGGAATATTGGCCAAAAAAGTTTCCATGATCAGGAAATATTGGATGATGTGAAGCCACATCCTCTTTGTATGTGATCACTCTTCAAAAACTAAGTGAGACCATTAGCTTGTGTTTCTGTATTTTTTCTATATATATACATTTTGGGATGCAAGAAGGAACAAAAATAAGTGAATGGGATCTAAACGCATTGAGGTGACTGATGTCGTTTTAAAAACACAGTGTTGCGCGAACCGTGACGACCGCTCAGGTGAAACAGTGACCCAGAATATGAGCGGGAGAACAGTATAAATAGTTGACATTATTTCAGCAGCATGTCACCAGTGAAATGAGAATTGATTGGTAGGAGTGACCAACAGTTTGGTACATTGTTTAAAAGAAGGACTCCACTGGCAAGCTCAGAAAAACACATAGAACATATTGCCTGGTCAAGAACATTGAAGGAAGAAGATGTCAGAAATAGAGATGACTTCATTAATCCGCGTAGGGCGACGAATTGGAATTAGCCTTACGTATGGTAAGAAATGTTGACTCTGGTGGGACTCGAACCCACAACCTTTGAATCACTCCTTAAGTGTTTAGCTAGAAGTCCAATGCGCTATCCATTGCGCCACAGAGCCACTCTACTGAACCTGTGTTGTCATTATCAAAGTCTCTAATCAAGCGACACCTCCATGTAGATAGAAAGAGACAATTTCTAAGAAGATGCCACCCCCTGGTAACACCTCTGCCCCTAGTGTTTCCTCGCTGAGGGCTGTGACGGGATGTTGTGCAGGTCGCTCTGGCCTGTGTGCATTGGGTATTCCGCACTGCAGGCCTATGGGGGTGGCTCCTACTTCCACCTTGGTTGAGGTGTATAGGGTTATACTCTCTGCTCACTTTCATCCAAATGCTGCAAAGGTGACAGGACGTGACCTTGGAGACCTTGAGGGTTAGGTAAATAATGACCCAAAAGCGATAGGATATTATTCAGGCTCCAACTCAATCAGCTGTACTAGTGACTTAGGTACTCACTGACTGCGAAGCCTTTGAAAATGTAGGGACTAAGCACAAAAAAGTCCATCATTCCTAATTGCCTAATGATATATTTCTCTTCAATTTCTCTTAAATTAAAGCTGAAAGCCAACACATCACATTTTGAGCGCTACTTTTCAAATGTTTTGTGGTTGTAAATGGAGGCAAAATTAACAAAATTGTCTGGCAGTAAGTTTCGGCTCTGTTCTGGGACATGCCTGCCCCTCATGAGCTTTCAGGGAAAAAACCCAAAGCAGGGAGAGCAAACCCCTCTGCCCGTCCGGGTGCCCGCTCGGAAAGGCAAAGGCATGGAGTGCAGAATGGAGTGCAGAAGACCCAGTCAGATACAGAACAGAAGATAAATGTCACTGGTTAAGTCAAACAGGCTAAAATAGAGGAGAGGGTGGAGGTAGGCAGCAGAGCAGCTTGCAGAGAAAGCAGGAAGAGTAGGCAGGTCAAAGACGCTCAATTAGCGTGCCACGTATGAGATTTACCAATGATGTCATCAGCTGAGGTGGGCTAACTTTTAGGTAGGGCTGGGCGAATAAAAAGATCCCAAAACAAGATAGAGATAAAACTAAGGTGGATAACAATGTTGAATGGGATTTGGACGTCACATGACAAGCAGGACAACAGGTAGCCAGAGTCTGCTGTTTTTGGCTTGCATGTAGTATACGCCCACTTCCCCTCATATGCCCATTTCAGGATGCGTGCGTACGTGAGTAGCTAATTTGAGTTGTAGCCAGGGGAAGAAGGTTAGAGGGAAAGTAGGAAAAGAGGGGAGAACGGAGATAAAGAGGAGCTGTGATGGTGAACGTGAGAATAAAACTTGTTTCTCCTCCCAAACTGAGGACATGGTTGATTTCAACAAAAGGTTACACAAAATCCCCTGAAACGTTGTCGTCCCAGCGACCACCCCGAGAGCAGAAAAGAATAATGTAACCAAAACTGACCATTCACTTAGTTTGCAGACATAAAAAGGACAACATAATCATAAGAAGAGAGCTGCCCTTAATTTTCTTTGGCCAGTAGTGGACCGCGGGAAGCCATTTCGTACAATCTTAATGTGTGATGTGAATCCCTTGTCAGCACGACAACCTTGAAAAACAAACTTTGTGCTTTGTATTGGAAGTGTATGTTATTCAAATTGCATTATGAAATTGATGAACTAGATTCTCAAGTTTAATGAAAAAACATCCTGGTTTCTTCAGGCTTCAATTAAGATGATCAACATAACAGAAAAAAAACAAAACAAATACAAACATATTGTGATAAAGATATTATGACATTTTTTGCAGTATTGCCCGACCCTACTTTAAGGTCACCTGATGAAGCTCGGATTGTGAGCTGAAGTTGACCTCTGTGATAAGTCTGAACGAAAATTTGCTTAACTTTTGGCAACATAAATGTCGGGAATGAATCTGCTGATGCTGGAAAGTAAAATTAAAAAATTGAGTTGAGTCAAATCCATCTGTACTGGTTTTACTACTACTGGATACGTCTGATGTTCTCTGAAAGAAACTGGCTAAGTTACTGAAAAAAAAATCACTGGTGGACACAAAGACCATTTCTGACCTACCAGTGACAGCGGAGGAACGAGGAACTTCCAGCATAGCTTGAAGAAAGAAGAGGGCCTGTGTCCCGTCATGTCCTCAATGATGTTAATAATACGATCAGCACTTGATGAAAGAAATCAGAGATGAAATTATAAAATGATGAAATTATCAGTCTAATCTATCATTCACTACAGAATTCCATCCTGGTTGACTAATGTTGACTAGAATATTCAGTGTTTAGGAAATTTAGAAATCTCACTCACCAAAGATCCAGCTCAGAGCGAGACCTTCACAAACAGCAAGAAAGTTCTTTGGATTACATTTTGTATTACATTTTTGCTTACAGTCGCAGCTTTACTGTAGGATGAAACAGTTCTTTCACTCTTTATTTAGAAGTAATAAAGCTTTGTACGTTTGTGTGTTGTATGATCAGGGGAGGACTTGGAGTCCAAAAGGGCCTTGGACTCTGTGAAAACCATCCACCAGAACACCACGACCCATGCATCCCACACTTCCACTGTACTATATCTAAGCAATATTACTGACATTTAGAACAATAAATTTAGTAAAGAAAACCTTTAAAGTCTGGCTAGAAGAAGCATGGTGGCACTATAATGGTGACATCCTGATTCTGGCAACTATTCTGTGCTGCGAAAACAAAGGAGGAAAGAACGTTGTAGATGTTGTAGAGCTGTGCTGGCTGACATGCCTCTGCAGCACTGTATGGACATCCGGGACAGTGCTTTTGGAGTGGCAGACTGGGGTGCTAGTTCCGCTTTTTTAAAAATTGGGACAAGAAAGTGTGTTCTAAATGCCGAGGGACCACCTTCCTCAGCCTCCCTGAGAAGGTCTACACCAGGGTGCTGGACTGGAAAGTCAGGCTATTAGTCGAAACTTGGATACAAGAGGAACAGTGATGTGGATGCTACACCAGCCTGTTCTGGTGAAGAGAGAGAGAGAGTTCAGCCAGAAGGTGAAGCTCTTAATTTACCCGTCAATCTACATTCCAACTCTCACCTATGGCCATGAGCTCTGGGTAGGGACCGAAAGACTGAGGTCAGGAAGCAGATGAAATGAGTTTCCCCCGCAAGCTGGCTGGGCTCAGCCTTAGAGATAAGGTGAGGAGCCGGTTGAGGTGGATTGGGCATTTGGTTAGGATGCCTTCCGGACGTCTCCTCGGGGAGGTGTTTTACGCATGCCCATCCCGGAGGAGACCCCAGGGCAGACCCGGGACACACTGGAGAGATAAAATCTCTTGGCTGGCTTGGGAACACCTTGTTGTCCCACTCGAGAGAGTTAGTGGAATTGTTTGGGAAGAGGAGTGTCTTCGTCTCCCTGCTCAGACTGCTGCCCCCGCGAACCGCAATCAGACATGCAGCAGAAAACCAAACGAAACAAAGCAAAAATCTGGGATACAAGAGGGAACAAAAATAAGTAACTGTGATAAACCTAAATGCATTAGGCTGACTGTTGTCTTTCTAAAAACATGGTGTTGAGTGAACCGTGAAGACCCCTCAGGTGAAACAGTGACCCAAAGTATCATCACCATCGCACCACCAATGAAATGGGTATTGATTACTAGTTAATAATTAGCAGGGGAAAAAAGCAGGCTTTAGCAGACAAGAGCATATTATGGGGGAAAATAAACAAATACAGATCCTAGCAAACAGTAAATCCATTTACAGCATGAGAGAATCAGCATGGCCACAATCAGGCTTTTAGCAGAGCATAAACATGCAAGTGGAGTGAGAAACCTGAACATTAGATCACTTACAGCCACACATAAGGCTCTAAAAAATATTTGATTGCCCACTTATTAGATAATTGGGCCAATTTAACAACAACAGAAAAACTATAGCATACTTTCACTGCTGATTGTGAAGTTTCACATTATATTGACTAACTCAGTCAGAATAATTTGATATCTATGCTGCATTCACAATTTAGGAGTATAAGTTGTACCTACTAAGAATGTTAGACTTTATTTGTGATTTTGTGATATATAGATTGAACTGACCAGACGTGACATAAACGAGTCATATGGAAGATGCCATCATGTCACATACATGTTGCTTCCCTCAATAATTGACAAGTCCTGACTAGCAGTAACAAGGTAGGCTTTCCCCACATCATATCCTGCTTTATTGTCTATCTTACTCTCGATGGGACCACAGTTTACAAAAAGGCCATATGCTGTCTTAAACTAGCGACTGAGACCATAAATTCATTAAGGAAACTGTTCACTGAGGTATTACGTATATGAAGGTATATCAGCTTTCTATTGCCAGTGCAGTCGGCCACTGGAAACCTTTAGTAAAAATGCAGGTTTGAGGCACTTTGACTGCAAGCGAATACATCCATGTTAATACATGAACATGCTTGTTTGATCACCTCTAAAGGATTATTAGCTAACTCGTGTTGCTGCTGGCTGCTTGAGTGTTACAGTCATCATCCTGCGATGGGAATGAGGGACTGAAGGACCAGACTCAGGGCTCATATTTAGATTTTTCATGCAATTTGTTACTACTGTTAATGTGTTGACAGCAGATTCATTTAGATTGGTAGACATCCCTTTCACCAAAACGACGTGGTGTTCTTTTTAAGGAATAATTTGATAGCCGGCATTCAAGGCAAATAAAGTATGTCATCCACGCTATAATTTCATGTAATAGCATTCTGTTGGCTGCCAAGAGTACAATATAAATTCCTGTTAGACAATACAACATCTTATTAACCCTTTTTTTAAGTTTTGTTTAATCAAAAAAATCCTGTGGAAAAAAAGAAAATTGTACAAAGGTGATTAGTCTCCACTTTGTTCATGCAAATTACTAAATTAGAAATGAATATCACCGTTTAGTCATTGAAATGAGTTTGACATTTCAAATGTTTGCTGTAGCATGTCAACACGTTTTTAATATGCCACGCCATCCTTAATGTCACTAGTCGAGTCATGAAACATGACAAAGACGAGCACTGACTGTTATTTCTGTCTATCTCCAGTCCACTATTAATCCACATGTCACCACCTGACAGCGGGAAACAAAGAGGACCCTAAGCAAAGCTACACTGAGCTGCCCATCTCCATTTTGCTGGTTAAACGGTGCATAATCTGGCTGCATTGTAGGTGTCAAGACACAAAGGAAACGTAATTAGAACCTTAATTATTCATAGGTTTGTTTAGGGCTTGATATAGTTCAAACCAAACACAGTCCTCTCCCCTTTTCTTTAAAAACTGAGTGAGTTCCCTGAGGACACATTACGATGTGCTGAGGGACAGGTCTTCCAACAGCCACCTCTGTCCCATCAACCACTCAATTTGAGCGCATATAATTGAATGCCGATCTTTAACTTTGAGGCCTGCTGCATGTCGCAGTGTGTGTGAGTGAACTTCAGACTTTAGATCAGGTTGCATAATAAATAAATACTCACCCTCACCAAAAGTCCAGCCTATGACCAGGCATTCAAAAAGAGTCATTAAAATGTGAGGGACCCTGTCCGAGCCATAGAAATCAATGAGTTGGAAAATGTAAATTCCTCCCTTTAAAGCAGGACGAAAAAATATTAGAATGCAGAAATCATTTAGGATATGTGTTTATATGGGCATATTTTGTTAACTATATGTCTTATTTTTATAAAAGAGGTATCATTAAATTAAATTCGCTCACCTCAGTGACCAAGAGGAGATGTAGCAGGAAGCAGGAAGCACATACAACGAAGACAAAGATCTCGTGCTTCACTGGTGCGCGCAACAGCTTTGGAAACATATCGCTCAATGTGCTGATAAAAGTCTCCACTGCCACAAACTACGGGCAAAATAAAACGAAAAAACACTTTGCATTTGTGCCAGAAACTCATCTATCATTTGTCAAGCAGTAATGTGAAGGTTGTGTGAGTCATGTGAGTATCGTTGCGGTGATAAAACTCTCAACATCGACAAACTGGTGATGACATTTTTTTGTTTTTGTTTGGATAAGCGGTATCTATTAGTTGTCAATAAGTCATTGTGTCATTGTAATTACATGTGAGTCAACAGCCAGCATTATGGGAGGAAGAAGGAAGAAGCAGACACTCCAAAACTGAGGGAAAGGCATCATCGCCGTAGCCTGAGGGTAAGCGATGAAGGCCAAACCTGGACCTGGCGTGTGAAGAGCAGTTTTAGTAATATTAAAACTAGTATAGTAGAATTAAATACAGAGTACAGACAGAACGGTCAGTATAAACAAAGACAACAGTGTGTTTCTAATGTGGAGACTAAAAAGGCTCAGGCAGAAGCAAATGGCTTATATTTAAGCTTGTTATTATTTGTTGCACGCACACTTAGATAGTTTGCACTACACCTGCTGCTCATCTGCCACAAAACAGTTAGAGCCGGTCTGGCTACACATAGTTGAAGAGTACTGATAACAATCAGGGAAGAGCTCCTCCTCTGCGTAGGAGGAGCCTAGAAGGTATAAATGGATGTGTAACCTGGATATCGGCCTCTTTCTTCTACTCCACCCTTAAGGTGGTGGGACAGAGGGCTCAGCGCTGACTCTGTATCTACTCTCTGCGTGAAATAAACAAAAGCTATTGGACTCGAAAAGTTGAAGAGTGTTTTATCAACCTTTCCACTAAGATATAACGATCCTGGGCAGAAGGAGAGGAAAACAATTCCTCCTTCAACAAGCTCCCCACTATAATGTGTCATTCATACTTGTAACCCTCAAAAATAACTTTACAGGTAATTCTTATAAACCAAAGGAGACTTACACGCATTTAAATTTTACGTGTGCATCACTCAATAATTTTTCTTCCTCTTTCAGCTTTACCTAGCTTTTCTGGGAGCCGCCACAGCGAGTAATCCTCCTCCATCTTTCCCTGTCCCTGCATCTTCTTCTGTCACACCAACTATCTGCATGTCCTCTCTCACCACATCCATGAATCTCATCTTTGGTCTTCCTCGTTGCCTCCTTACAGTACCTCCATCTTGACCATCCTTCTACCCATATATTCGCTGTCCCTCCTCTGCACATGTCCAAACCATCTCAATCTGGCCTCTCTGACTTTGTCTCAAAAAAGTCTCAAAAAACCTGTGCTGTCCCTCTGATGTCCCTCTGTTTTGCTGTGACTGACTTTTAGTCCTCTTCTTTCCAGCACATACCTCCTCCTCTCTAGCTTTTCTTCCACCTGTTCTCTGCTCTCACTACAGATCACAATGTCATCTGCAAACATCATCGTCAACAGAGATTCCTGCCTGACCTCACCTGTCAGTCTGTCCATCACCATATTAAACAAGAAGGGGCTCAGGGCCGATCCTTGATGCAGTCCCACCTCCGTCACACCTAGAGCACACATCACCACTGTCATACTGCTCTCAAACATATCCTGCACCAGTCTCCACTCCAGACTCCCTCCTACAGAACCACAGTTCCTCCCTTGGCACCTTGTCACAATCTTTCTCTAGACCACAAAGACACAATTTCTGACCTTCTCTATACTTCTCCATCAGCATTCACAAAACAAACATGGCGTCTGTCGTGCTCTTCCTTGACATGAAACCATATTGCTGTTCACCAAATCACCCTTGTTCTTAAAGATCAGCACCAGTACACTTTTCCTCCATTCCTCAGGCATCTTCTCACTGTCCAAGATAATGTGGACAGTTTGGACAAAAACTCTGCTGCCCTCTCTCTTAGACACTTGCATACATCTACCGGTGTGTCATCACGACAAACTGCCTTTCTATTCTTCATCCTCTTCAAAGGTTTCCTCACTTCATCTTTACTTATCTTTTCTACTTCCTGTTCCACAGTTTCCACCTCCTCCACCCTTCACTCCCTCTCATTTTCGTCATTAATCAGCTCCTCCAAATACTCCTCCCATCTTTTCAGCACACTCTCCTCACTTATTAATACATTTCCATCCCTGTCCGTAATCTCCCAAACCTGCTGCACATCCTTCCCAGTTCGATCCCTCTGTCTACAGTACAGATCCTTTTCTCCTTCCTTAGTGTCCAACTTCTCACACAGCTCATCATGCGCTTTCTGTTTAGCCTTTGCCACCTCCCTCATCGCCTTACATTGTATCTCCTTGTATTCCTGTCGACTCTCTTCCGTTCTCTCACCATCCCATTTCTTCCTCATCAACCTCTTCCTCTGAATACTCTCCTGTACTTCCTCAGTCTCCTTATCATCCTTCCTCTGTGCGTATGACACACCAAACACCTCCCCACTTGTCTCCCTGATCACTATTGCTATGGTTACCCTGTCATCTGGCAGTTCTTCACAACCACCCAGACCCAGAGTCTCAACCTCTACCTGAAGTCCTCACAGCAGTCTTCCTTTTTCAGCTTCCACCATTTGATCCTCTGCTCCGCTTTGCTCTTTTCCTCTTCCTCACCATCAGAGTCGTCCTACACACGACCATCCGATGCTGTTTGGCTACACTCTCTCCTCGCAGTCTCCAACATCTTTCAGATTCCATCATCTACAAAGTCCACCACCATCTGTCCTTCCAGGCTCCTTTCCTTGACACCAAACCTGTTCCCTTCACCAACATGCCCACTGAAGTCTGCTTGCATTATTCTATAATAAAACAAGTCTTTAAATTTCATGACGTTGGAATTTGAGCGTGCAAAAACTGTTGGAGGCTGGATCGTTATGTTTTTGTACACTTGGATATCCATGAGATCTGGAGCTCATTACATTTTCAGCATTTTTCTGACACCAGGATCGACCACTAGGTAACGTTTTTGATTTAAACACCCCCAAAAAACCCAGATTAAAATTATAACAATGAAGTGGGTAGTAAATAAAGAGGCCACCTTAATGTTAGCGAGGCGGTTCATGTCTGGATACAGGTAGTAGTAGATCCGTTCACCAGCTCCTGGTAGAGTCAAGGCTCTGATGAATAGGATCCGGAGCATCACATACGGGAATGTGGCTGTGAAGTAGGCTACCTGTTGAAAAAAAAGGTGGAAAAAAAGGAAAAAAAAAAACTACTTACTTTTAAGTTTAACTTACAACTATACAGATTTATGATCCACAACAATATTGCTATCTTTGTTCCAGGTAACATGCGACTGGACTAGCCAATCAGAAGCCAGAATAGACTCAGCCAGGTAAACATGAGGGAAAACTGCAGAAGCTGATTCAGCAAACTACTAGAACTGCAACAGGTAAATAGTTAATAAATGTACTTTTTAGGAAATAAACTGAGAAGTAACATAAAATCTACTTCTGAATCTTACAAATCCAGTTTTTGATTTACCCTAATTCTAACCCTGCAACAGAGGGAGAACATTTGTCTTAAATGACTAAAACAGGAACCTTCACTGGAAGTTTAATAATTATAAATCAACCCAAACACCTTTTTCGGCATTGTCATTATCTGTTTTTGATATTGAGCAACAGATTTCTCCGCACAGGTCGTTGATTTCTTCATTAGATAAACTCTTTGGTTGATATAATTTATTTCAGAAGCACCGGATAAGAGGGCAAATGCTTATGCTTGTGTGTGGTGTAGTTTAGTTACTTATGGGGGATATTTTTATAGTCTAGCAGTGACTCTCACTCTGTGTTTCTGCTGTTTATTCCTCCTCTGTGTTACTTGTGAATGGAGGAAACTGAAATTTCTGTGTTGCTGACAAAATTTTACTGTGTGTTTAAGGGTGTATTTAAACCGGGTCATCATTATTATCATCCTTTGTGCGAAACTAAGTCCTGGATATAAAGAGACACTCACTCCCAGAATTCAGCGGCACTAGAGGTGGTCTTAATCAGCTCGCTCTGATTGGCAGTCAGATTCATGGATGGGGAATCCATAATGGGAAGATCTGTACAGTTACCTGGTTTAGAGAACAAAGAAATAATTATGGTTCAGTATACCACTCTTGTACAGAGAGAACAGATGGTTGCAGATGGACACTCTCAATTTATCACAAAAATGATTTCACCCTGATAAAGACTAAAAAAAATAAAGCAATTACTAATCATTTAGAAAAAAATCTAATGTATTTCTTTATTGTGCCGCTGGTACTTTTTTTCTAAACTTTTTTTTTTTAAAATGAATATTTAAAATGACTATATATTGAGCATTTTGGTCATTGTTATCCATTAAATCCCTCCTTTTTTGGACTTCCAAGTTGTATGGGGGTTTAACAGTGACAATAAATCATGAATTCGTAAATGAAAATGCCATTGAAAAAAAAAAATAAAAAAAGAGGTAGAAGTAAAAAAAATATACATTACATAGCTTTGGCACTGAAAAAACTTTTTTTTACAGCACGTTGTTTTTGTAATCGCGTCCATCGCTTTTCACTATGAATTTTCTTCATGTCAGTTAAAGTGTTCAGTAGCTTTTTACGCTGTCAGTCCTATTTTGTCCCTGTTTGGGTGTGAAAAAAAAAAATATGGATTGGGACTCACTGGTTTTTTTTTTTGTTCTTTCCTTTTTTTTTTTTACAGAGAGTCGGACCGCTTTAGGATGGCATTAGGTTAGTGTTAGGCTGGACTGTTGGGGTGAGAACAGTCCTGCTGAGGGAGCTGTGTCCGAGATAATTATAATGGACATCCTCAGATGACCTTTTCATTTGTTTTTTTTACAATTTGACAATGAAATTGGTAAAAAAAAAAAGAGAGAACTAATCATACGTTTACCAGAAAAAAAACTTCAGTCTTCCGAGAAAAGAAGTCATTTTACGAGAATAAATGTATGCATGAATAAACAAAACATGTAGGTCCTTGGACAGCCTCCAAAATAGAAGCAATTTCCTCCAAGTCCATGTAGTTCTGTCTATGGAATAAACACAGTTTCTCGCATTATGATGCACTGTGACGCAGGGGATTGTACTGCTCATATCTGTCATTTAAAGGAACACATTAAAATTACCATTTTTTTTCCTCATAATATTGATATTTTTTTCCTCATAAGATCATGACTTTTCTCTCACAGTGTTTTGAATTTTTTCCTCATTCATTTACTACTTTATTCTCATATTTATTTGAGTTTATTATTGTGGATTTACAACTTTATTCTAGCCCTAACAGGCCTTAATACTCCACCATAAAAACCATATACAATGCATAACACTGTAAACCAATAAAATAAGAAGATTTAAAGATTTAACAATCTAATGCCTGTGTTCTATTTTTCAGTGCTAATGCAAATTTTCACAATAAAAGCAGTTCAATGCCAAAGTTGCCAACTTCAATTTATGTTTAATTTTCAATGCCAATTCTCAATTGTCATTTTTATTTCCATTTATTTGCTGCTTGACTGACTTTAGACTTAAAATTCTAAATGTAAATATTTGCTGTTCCAGGTGTTCTCACAGGTGGCCCAGGGGAGCTGTGAACTGAATGAGAACACCAGGTAGAAGAGAGCCCAGGCTGGATTATAATGTAGACAAAGTGATAAAAATTCATCACCAACTGCCCATATCCAATTCCTAAAATACAAATAATGTTGATCATTTCCTTTATTTGAGCTGAGCTTTGGACGAAACACTTACATTTCCACTGTGTCATGCACAAACTCCGACCTGTACTTTTTCTGATTGCATTGTTTATCTCAGCACACATCACCTTGGGCCAGTGGACACAGCTTCCTCCAGCAGGTGACATATCCTTCCTGGGCGTACTGACCAGGTGAGGTCTCCAGCAGGAACTGAGGTATCCCCCATACTACAACCAACAGACCATACGGCACCAGAAAGGCACCTGGAGGTGCATAAAATTATGCACACATGCACCCCCTGTCAGTAACATCATTTCCCTCAACAATCAGATGTGTTAAAATATTTTCTCTCCACATTATCTAAAACTGTGCAGCTATAAAAGCAGCCTGTTATATTCAACTCCTCCATTCTTGTAGCACAGGTAAGGAAATCTCCACACGTTGCCCAAGCCGACCACAGCTCCTGCAATAACCAGAAGGTATTCTCTTTTACTGGCCCACCGTCCCCTGTATGGTTCCACTCTGTGCTTTTCCATTCTTCCACTCTGACCGTTCATCCGAGCACCAGTGGCTTTGCCCATCGTGAGAATGATCTTGTCTGAGCCAATAAGGCAAAGTATAATGAATGCGCCGATTTATCAGTCAATATCGGAATCAATACCGATACTGACGTGGCCGATAATGAATTTTGCACGGGCCACATCTGCTGTCCTACACCTAAATGCTGCTCTAAAGACTCCCTCTGAGTCTTCCATGTAATAAACCAAAGGAGGAAACAACCCCAACGGTTTGAGGGGATGGGGCCTAAGTTCCGTTAGGTTTTTTTTTTGTACAGGAAAATAAAAGTCAATTTGTCAAACTGTTATTTAAACATTGACTTGGTGCCTTAAATGTTGATCGAGAGCCTGAGGGACATATTTAAATATAGCGGAGTAATAACTTAGTGAGTATAAACATATGATATGGAACGTTAGAGACAACTTCACCTTTGACGTGTGCTTAATGGCAGCTCCTGTGTTTGTTTTGTGTGGGGTTTTGGTTTGGTTTTTTGCTCCTGTGTTTTGTGTGTTTATGATAAAGTGGTACATGTGTTGTTATGGTTGCTATTATGTGGTCGTTGTTGACTGCTTTATGCTCGTGCAATTATTGTGTAAATGTTGATTATCTTGAAAAAAACCCAATGCAAATAAACAATATAGTAGCGAAGAACGAAGGAAGGAAGGAAGAGAAAAGAAAACAATTGTGCAGTAACGCAATACGCAATATAGTAAAACTTTACCTTGGAGTTGTTAAATAAGTATTCCCATACGGAAATGTGATATATATGTCCATGTATCAATAATGATATTGCCATATATGTTACTGTACATATAAGGCATATTCACATATATTCATATATATATATATGAAGAAATGGGTTTGTATTGCAAAATTTGCATAAACACATATATTCCAAAAACCTATGTAATTGATTTTTATATGGATTTGTATGTTGTAACTGTGTTTAAGTTAATTATATACAGTATGTTTGAATTATATATGCAGGTTTATTAATGATTGATGGTAATTTTATTAATGATTGATGATAATTGTATGTGTAGATGGATATAAATGGCCTAACAGGGCTAAACTCGGTCTACTTTATGCAGGAGAGAAGAGAAAACTATCGTTCACATAACATAAACCAGATAATTTTAAGTTTTGGTAGAACCTGGAACAGCAACAGCAGCGAAGAGTCACGAGACAAACACAGAATGTCTCTAAATGGGCTGTAATTCTTTACTAAGAGGAGACTCATGGATGTGGTGAGAGAGGACATGCAGATAGTTGGAGTGAGAGCTGAAGATGCTGAGGACAGGGAAAGATGGAGGAGGATGATTCACTTTGGCAACTCCTAGAAAAATCTAAGTAAAGATGAAAGATTCATCAGACCAGGCCACATCCTTCCATCACTCCTTGGTGCAGTTGTGATGTTCATCTGCCCATTGTAGATACTGTGAGCAATGGACAGGGGTCAGCATGGCAACATGTCTTCAGAAACCTTTCTATAGCAGGTCTTGTGTAGGATTGGATGACTCAGTCTAGCTTTTGCTCCCATGTTCATTAGTGAGCTATGGGCACCCCTAACACTGCCCCCAGTTCACCAGTTGTCCTTCCTTAGGCCACTTTTGGTAGGCAGTAACCACAGCAGACCAAGAACACCCAACAAGACCTATAACATTTTAATTTAAAAGTCCTTGAACAACCTGTAAGCATACAAATAGCTTTAAAATCGTGGTTTAATAGAAAAAAGAGGACTCACTCCCAGAACTCAATTGCTGCAGAAGTGGTGTTGGTCTAATTTACAGTGGAGGTCTGAAGACCAGCACAGGTAGCTGGTTTGGGAAACACACAAGGATTTCACTAAAGTTAAGAAAAGTGAAAGTTGTAAATCGTTGCAGTGGCGCGAAAATATTTTACCCGGGACTGTTGAATCATTGATAATTGTGAGATTTTACTGTTCACTTTCAGTCATTTGGAGGTGGAGCTCAGTTTTAAACATTTTACACATAGAATGTATAATTTACAATACATGGTTACTGCCACTTTTCAAGTTCCTGATTATTTCTTTATTACTAGATTTTTTGGAGTCTAAAAAGGCTAAAGTCACTAAACCTTCTGCTGATCCTATTTCTGCTAATGCTCCCTCAATCCCCTCCCTGCTCCAAGGTTTCTGCATTCTCAAAAGGAAATTATTCCTTGCCACCATTGCAATGTGCTTGTTCATGGGGGAATTTTGTGTCTGTCCTAATTAATAAGTAAATTAACTGATGATAAAATAGTTAGATCTAGACATGCTCTATATGTCAAATGTCATGAGATGGCCTTTATTTGGAATTGGTGCTGTAAGTAAATAAAATTGGCTCGAACTAAAATACAATGTTAGACATGAGTCCATTACTTGTTGGTCATTATGACTCT
>KV751365.1:3158741-3181027 GCA_001698575.1 Mola mola | reverse complement strand
TGGCCAGCCGCTCATCCGCCGGTGTCATGGCTTCGTAGCGACTGAGAGGAAAACAAGGATTTTCGTTCAGTACCCGACGGACAACCGCCCTTTTCCAGAACCTGAGATTGGGACAGAGGGGCTCGGCCTCCCTTTTCGCCCCCGCGGCCGCTCCTGGGATCCGGGATTCTACTTTATTTTTTTTTTAGGTGGTGAATTTCCATTCGTGCACCGTGGAAGATGGCCGACCCGGCAGAGTGCACCATCAAAGTGATGTGCCGTTTTAGGCCCCTGAACAGCTCCGAGGTGGTCAGAGGCGACAGATACATTCCCAAGTTTCAAGGGGACGAGACCGTGGTTATCGGGGTGAGTTATTTCGCTGCGGTTCTACCTGTTTGTCAGAGCCTCTGGCGACGCCAGCAGTACGCCATTTTTGATTGTCTCGCAGCTAAGGTAGTTAGCGCCTTAGCATGTTAGCTAGCGTTAGCACAGGCTGACCTGTTCGCGTTCACCGTTGCGTTGTTCCGCTGGCCTCAGCTTCAGCCCGGTTCCCGGCGTGACCGGACCACTCAGTTAAAGTAAACGTGTCACCTGTTCGGTCTCCGGATGGCAGCATCCATTTCTACACCGTAAAAGCTCGTTGCTTTTATCGTATAACGTCCATTACCTTGTCATGGTTAGCCGGCTGTCATTCAACAAAGCCGCAAACAGAGCGGCTGGCATGAGTTAAAATGTCGCCAGCGGTGGCCTGCCCTCCCTGCGCGTTAGTCGCTACACCATTATCCTGACATTAATCAATACTTAGCTGTGCGTCTGTACCGATAAAGCTTGTATTTGCCGACAGTTTGTGTCAGCATAAAGCGTAAGCCAGCTTTGATTTAGTAGTGGCTAAGAAACAGTTGGCTAGTAGGCTAGGCCAGCTGGTAGTTGACAGATTAGCCGGCCCTGGCTAGCTGGCTAGTTTTAATACTGGTGCTTAGTGAGAGCTAACATTTGCTAGCTGTCTAGCTGGCTGCATAACCAACCGCCCTGTAGACCAAGTTAAAGGTTACTCACAGAATGAAAAGCTCTCGTGAAAGGAAAATAAGAGGCAATGCTGACGTCTAAAAATACCGCTGACACTGGAAATGTCAAATTTTGAAGGACAGTGTTATTTAGATATTCTGTTGGCGTTCAGTGACTGGACACTTTTACAGTCAATAACTCAACTCAATCAACCCAACAGCCAACTATTCAGAAGTGTTATCTATTACTCAGAATGTTCACTTTGGGATCAGGTTTGTTGTCTTTGGCTTAATTACCCTCCCGTGACAGAACCCCTTCCAGCACTTGATAATGTTAATGATAATGGAATGAGCACAGTTTCCACTATGACAAAAGGAGGAAATGCCTCTGCTAATGCAGTGCCATGTTTCTTCCACGTTACCAGCCCCACAAACAATCGGTTTTATGTGCACTTGATGCTTTGTCATCATATGCCAATATAGTGAGCTTGTCTTGTGACATTGCCTACCTCTGCACCCTGCCTGTATTAGATGAGAACACGGAAGATTATTCTTTTCATTGGCTCCCTCACTATAGTAATTAAGAAGCATAACATAATAAGCATGTGTTTGAGGAAAAAAATGTTGGTTAAAAATTAGTTTTTTTTAGTGACAAACTGTCATTCTCTTTGTGGACTTTAGTGTCTGGGTTCATCTGTTTAGAAGAATTTACAAGGCTATAGAAACTGATCTAGAATTCCCTTCAGGAAGTTGCATTTTTAGCAGAGTGGATATGAATCACATCCTCTTTGGTTGAAACTACTAATTTAGTGGGCGAATTCAGAGTACAACAGGTTTATTATTCTTCTGCCGTGTAAATAAGAGAAGACTGTTGGTGTTGTGGTGACTTCTTGAATAGTTTGGCTGACACTGACTTTAGGCCTTTTGTGAATAGCTAGCATATTGTCTGTGCTCCTCAGACATGATGCGACCCAGCCCAGTTCAGAGTGCCAGTCATAGTGCCAAAATACCAATATACACTGTGCAGGACACAAGTGTTGCAGGTCAGGGCCCATCGGCCTACCCCAGTGCATTTGCTTTTGAGAAGTACGACACTTACAGTTCCCTTATGCAGGAGCACAGGCCTCCTGGGTAATCCCCCTGTGTTTTCTCTTCTGGTAACCGGTCTTCGACCAATCAGAGCAGGCAGTTGGATGGTAGCTAGGCAATCTCAGGATGGGGAAGATAATTATTATGATGATGTACTTTTGTTTTGCAGATGCTATTATCTGGGGAGACTAACTCTTTTAGCTCATATTTTTGTCCATTTTGAAAAAGACTTGTGTTTGGATGCTGTGTTAGGGCTGAAGCCTCTACATCTGCACCCAGGGATGAAATTGACCACTTTGTGTACTGTAAAAACTTTTGGTAAGTAAGATGCCTCACCACTGCAGGCCTTAGCCCTGCAGCTTTTAAATACAGTGAGAGTTCATTGAGGGTCAGTGATTCTCTAGTCTAGGGATTTAATTTTTTTTTTTAATCTGGTCACTACTGTCTATCTCAGCATGTTCAGGCAAAGGCGGGGTACACCCTGGACAAGTCGCCAGTTCATCGCAGGGCTGACGTATAGAGACAAACAACCTTCCACACTCACATGCACACCTACGATTTTAGAATGACCAATTAAACTAACCTCCAGTTTTGCATGTTTTTGGACTGTGGGAGGAAGCCGGAGAACCCACGCAGACACAGGGAGAAAATGCAAACTCCGCACAGAAACACCCTGACCCGAGAATCGAACCCAGGACCTTCTTGCTGTGAGGCGACAGTGCTAACCACTGCACCACTGTGCCGCCCACTACTGTCTATTTTACTGTAAAAAATCAGTTTGACATATTGAAACCTTTCTGGTCATAATTTCTGATGAGGAAAAAAAGAAGTAAAATTGCTCAGCTAAAAGCATTCAGACTCCCATTGTGAAGATGTTTTAAAACTAGCTCTCAGCTTCTTCAGTTGTTTAGGAAAATGCTGTCTTTTTTTGTGACTTGAAATTTCTCTTAAATTTCCATCGGTACTTGGAGAATAGAAAGTTCTGAATGGAACTAAACTGTTCCTATTGACTGGAGCAAGCAGTTCTGGGGAAAGATCTTTGATAGATTGAATTTTAATTCCATGTTGTTAAATATTCCTTCACTTTGGGTTGATGGCCTAATTTTTTCATGCATCCATTTATGCTGTCACTTCTGCACATAAAAGATAAGGTCATTCCCTCTGCTTTGCTGTCCCATCTCTTTGTCTCACAGTAGTCCTGAAGAACTTGACTGAGCTAATCTTACATGCTCTAGTGGTAGAGGTCTGTAAACGATAAAACAAAAGAATGGGATTAGAGAAATGAGAAAAAGGGCTCCCCCAACGCAAACACTTTTTTGATCCTGTCAGTATCACACAACAAGGAATCATGTTGATACTGCAGAAATAACCTTGGTCTTTTTATCTCTCTCTCTTGACTAGCTTAGCCTGGGCAAGCATCATAACATGGGCTCTGTCAGGAAGCAGAAACATGGCAGAGCACTTATTAATACTGTAACAATGCTTTTAACTGTAATTACATTTTCAGCAAGTACTCCCATTAGACAGAAGTGTTGGTAACGAGGCCAGTCGCAGCAGTAACAATGAGGACTTCAAACTGGGCCTGTGCCATTGTTTGCAAACAGCACCTGGCAGGCCTGATAGCGGCTCAGCACTCATGTTCTGGGCGGGGCCAAAGTGCAAGTTGAGGACATCTCAATTGGAGTAGTCTTAAGTAATTCTAGTTCTCTTAAAGGTGCCAGGCTGTGACATACTTGTGGTTTTACCTTGAGTTATCGATGTTTTTACTCACAGCATTTGTCCTATGAGAAACCCCTAATTGCATTTTCAAGGAACCACTAGCTGTTTGACATCATTCTTAGTCTGCTCCTCATTTAAGTGTGTTACGTTATGAACTGTTAATTAAAGGCAGTGTTATTATCTGCTGGACGCACACTTAGATAGTTTGCACTACACCTGCTGCTCATCTGCCACAAAACAGTTAGAGCCGGTCTGGCTACACATAGTTGAAGAGTACTGATAACAATCAGGGAAGAGCTCCTCCTCTGCGTAGGAGGAGCCTAGAAGGTATAAATGGATGTGTAACCTGGATATAGGCCTCTTTCTTCTACTCCACCCTTAAGGTGGTGGGACAGAGGGCTCAGCGCTGACTCTGTATCTACTCTCTGCGTGAAATAAACAAAGGCTATTGGATTCGAAAAGTTGAAGAGTGCTTTATCAACCTTTCCACTAAGATATAACGATCCTGGGCAGAAGGAGAGGAAAACAATTCCTCCTTCAACAAGTGTTCCATAAATGCTACATGTGACATTAACTTTCTACTTTTGCCAAGGCAGATATGCTTTGCATCCTGGTGTGTTTCATGTCAAATGGAGTTGTCTTGCTCTGAAACTGTAATACGTCACAGCAAGAACCCCACCCATCAGGGTGGAGAAAAGATGATTCAACTAGGACTCCAAACCCTCAAAGACAATATATCAGCTCGGTTCAATTAGTTGTTGTGTCGCTTTTACTACCCTGCCTTTGCCTTTATACATACAGCAATTGATCTCTATCTCACTAGAATTATATTTTGAAGTTTTTAACTGGGCCATTGGATATCACACTCAGCTACATTCTCCTCGTTAGCCAGTGGAAAAAGTTCATCACTCATGCATATCATTCTTTTTGAAGCAGCGAGTTGTAGGCATTTATGGCACTGATGGGCCCACTGTTGGGTGTTTATTTACTCCAAAGTTAACTGGAGGCGAGCTGGACTTAGTGAATGTAACTTTACAGAGAGGACAGAGGATTAGGAGAGCAAAGTAGAGACTCTAGTGGGTGTTGACAGTCAGTAAATGACCTTTAAATGTACAGACACACATACCTTTATTGCCATTGCAGACTAATATTCTGGCTGTTTAGTCACATTACTCACGCAACAGCTTTCTTTTGTGATTTTCTATTTCTTGCCTTGCAAAGAAAAGCTCTGTATTATCACTGCTAACCATATACTTTTCTTCTCTCCAGGGCAAACCATACGTGTTCGACAGAGTGTTCCAGTCAAATACAACACAGGAACAAGTGTATAATGCCTGCGCCCAGAAGATTGTGAAAGGTCCACTTTTGTCACACAAAAAACACTGAAACCCACTGAATCCTGACCCTTTAATCGTTACATTCTGTCTGTTGTCTTACAGATGTTCTGGAGGGATACAATGGAACTATTTTCGCGTATGGGCAGACATCATCCGGCAAAACACACACCATGGAGGTATGGATGATGTTGCAGAATCTTTGTTGTTGACTTGTGGATTAAGTGCATCTGCATGTCACAGTTGCAATAATTATCTCTGTGTTTGCAGGGAAATCTCCATGACACAGATTCAATGGGCATCATCCCCAGGATAGTGCAAGATATCTTTAACTACATCTATTCCATGGATGAAAACCTGGAGTTTCATATCAAAGTAAGTAACTAGATGGGTTAAGACGATGGCTCCTACTTTCTGTTACTAAGCATTATGCTCGAATTAGAAGAAGTGTTGAAGGAGACTGACATAAAGGAAATGGACAAATTAGATAAAACGCATCACGCTACAATTACGGATGGGCATCTCGAGCACAAGTGCTATTCGATCTTCTATGAGAATTATTCAACTGCCACTGTTGTTGTCTGTGGTTTATATGCTATCTTTGCCAACAGAGTTTGCACTGCACCTCATTTTCACAGATTTTGTTCAGTGAGTTCCACACAGAACTTTCTGACAGTTGTAGTAGCACTCGTAGCTCTGACCTTGAGTGGGAAAGACCGTGTTACACATGTTATACTGGAAGTAACGAGACATCACCAGTAATTGTGTTATTTACAGACGCTGGCGAAAACAATGGGAAAATACATATTTTCACATGAATCAAAGATCAGGCGAACTTTCTGAATTTTTATAATTTTTAGAATATTTGCATATTGCAAAAAGGGAAAACCCTCAAGGTTCTCATTTTCCATAACTCATCTACAAGAAAAGCCAGTTTATCTTTTAAGACTTACCTTTATAAATAAAGCACCCAGTGTTAGAGTAGACTACACGTAAATAACACAAATACAATACACAGATAGATTTTTGAATTTCATTAAAGTATATTGTTTTTCCCAAATCACTCCACCATTCATACTGTGTCAAATGAAATTTCCTGTATTTTTTCATATGGCAGAAATAAAAGATATAACAGCATCAGTTTCTTCCTGTGTCATGAGCACATGCTCAAATCACATCTATTTTGTTTGAAGTAAATTTTTTTCTGTGGCAATTAGGTTTTTCTCTATTCGGAAATAAATGGGAATTAAGGGCCTCTCGGCATGTTGAGTATTATTCTTCAAATATGTATAATACCATTGTGCTGCTGCTTTATCATTGTTAATATGATGAAGACTACCCGTTGTGTGTATTTTAATTTCCTGTTCTGATTTATCAGTGGGACCTCATGATAATAGGTGCTTTTTTTCTTTCTGTTTACAGGTTTCATATTTTGAAATTTACTTAGACAAGATCCGGGACCTTTTGGATGGTAAGTAGCTACGTTTTGCCTCATCTTAGAGGGCTTTTTTTTATCGCCACACCACAATACCTGAGCTGTTAATAGTCTTTGAGACATTGAACAAAATAATCTGTTCAGAATTTAATGGAGAGGGATAGTAGCTGTAATCAGAAAATGAGGTCCGGAAACTTTGGAAATCTGTTTTTGTTACTGTTTCCATATCACACAAGTGGTATACCATGTCAATTTCTCTCTCTCCTTTTTCCTTTCATCTGCAGTGTCAAAGACCAACCTGTCAGTGCATGAGGATAAAAACAGAGTACCCTACGTGAAGGTGAGTGCTAACCTCTTATCAAGTTCTGAGTGTCTGGTTAATCTTTTTTTTTTTTTTTTTTGTGACGAACCAGCAATTTCCCCTCATATTTGACTTTTTCTTCAAAGGGATGCACTGAGAGGTTTGTCTGCAGCCCAGATGAGGTCATGGATACCATTGACGAAGGCAAATCAAACAGACATGTAGCAGTTACAAGTAAGTTGCTTTTTTACTGTTTTACAACCTATGTCACAAATGCCTGCAGTTCAAGCTTTTTCAGATGGTGCATTTTGACCCCAAGGCCATAATTTCTCCTTTAGACATGAACGAGCACAGCTCCAGGAGTCACAGTATTTTCCTGATAAACGTCAAACAGGAGAACACTCAGACAGAGCAGAAGCTCAGCGGCAAACTTTACCTAGTGGATCTGGCTGGCAGTGAAAAGGTACAGAGAATCAAAGGAAAGTTAAATGATTTGTCATAGATATTAGCAGATTGTATTTTGACCATTATTTTCTAGTTAAATATGATCATTTACTTTTTTCTTGATCTTAAACATTGAGCTGCACAAAATCTTGTTGAGGTTTTTGTCCATATGATTTTTAGGTCAGTAAAACAGGAGCAGAAGGAGCCGTGCTAGATGAAGCCAAGAACATCAACAAGTCTCTGTCCTCCCTGGGAAACGTCATCTCTGCTCTGGCTGAAGGAACGGTTAGTAACTCTACTTCAGCCTTTTATTATCTCAGAGGATTCGGCATAAATCTGCATTTAACTCTGGAGATTCATTTTTTGACTGCATTGTAGAGATGTGTGAGCTTTGGTCTTCTAATTCAGTCTAAATAAGTAAAAGTATCTGGTTAGATGATTGTTTCATAATTCAGGTTACTGTTACACAGTCAATGGTCAGTTCAGTGAAGATTAAAATTTTACTTCAGCGCATAATGAGCCCAAATTTGCTTTGGCAATATCATGTTGCTTATTCAACCAAGCAAATATCTGGTCTGCTGTTACGTCAGGCCATGGTTTTATTCACAGTTGCTTTAATATTGTAGCTGTTGTATTAAACAAAACAGAATTTATCTTACTGTGAAAATACCATTTTTCAGCCAGCAACAGGTTCTTTGTGCTGGTAAAATAACATGAGCAGATGAAAAACCTCCAAGCAATGTTTTTATTTAAACTGCTTCAGAGCGGTTTCACACTCCCTCTTTAATCAACAATTATTTTTTTCTTGGGCCTCTTGCCTCTGTAAACAACCTGAGGCAGAGATCTGCTGATATATTTGTGATAGTCTTAAACAATTGAGCGCTTTTGCAGACAAGAACTCCCCACTGAGCATAGTGGTGTCTAATAAAATTGCAGCTGCAACCCTTTTGATATTTAAATCAATATCATTATTATTTATAAGCTTTGAGAATACCATATTTTCTTTTGTATTTTCTTCTTTCAACATTTTATCTGAGATATTTTTTAAAATAATTTCTAAACAAGGCAATATTCCATTTAGATCAACATGTTTCAGTTTAATTTAGGTTAAATTTGACGACATAGCATTAGACTTACATAAGTTTTATTGCATTTGCCAAATGCAATAGCACCTCTGCTCCTTCTAACTAAAGTTTTTATTTTGTCGAGAAGAGATGTTTTAGATCTCTGCTAAAAGAGTTGTTCTTTCTCCAAGTTTAATTTTCCTCTGTATATTTTGTGTATGCTAGGCTTACATCCCCTACCGAGACAGCAAGATGACCCGTATCCTGCAGGACTCACTGGGTGGTAACTGTCGAACCACCATTGTCATCTGCTGCTCGCCTTCCTCCTATAATGAGGCCGAAACCAAATCTACCCTCATGTTCGGACAAAGGTAGGTAGACCAGCACAATGAAAACAAGCCATATTGCTCTCTGTATTTTCTTTTATTTGTAACAGGTTTTTAAAGGTAAGTATCAGCTATTAGAAAATTGAAGTCCTGTGTGTGTTTATAATCACATCCAGATCTGGACGGTTAAAGTTTGGTTTCTAGTACGTGTAGGAACTTTTATATAAGATTTATACCTTGTTTCCATTAAGTGATCCAAATTGGTTTGATACACATTACAGGGGTTATTTTTGTGTTTTTGTTAGCAAAACTCATGGATGGTACCTGATGCGATAACATGAGACCAAAATATAGACTTAGAGCTTAGGAAAGATTGATCGGTCCCAACTCTTCAGCCTTTTCTCAAACAAAGTGCGTCTCCTTTTAGTCATTTATAATCATATACCGAGAAAACAACACAAAATGTGTGTGCAAAGTGAATGTGAGAGAAAGTGTGAGGGCTATAGAGAAGTGACTACAAATCTGAGGGGAGCAGAGGAAAATGTTAGATTTTATGTTGTTAGTCTGACAGTAATTTAACCTACAGAGGACTATAGGCAGTATGATACAAGGTTAATGAATACTGCAGCTTCTCAAGGCTACAAAACATTTCCTTTGTTGTTTCCCAACTGCTGAAAAAGTTAAGGTGGTCCTCCCAGTAACCACTGCCTACATACGAGTACCACCTGCAGTGGAAACGCTGAACAGATCGAGGGTTTAGGAACTTTAATTATGGGTGACGCATTGTTACCAAGGGAATTATATCAAAATCATTCTGGTAGCAATGCAGCTTAATATTGTATAAATTGTCCATCGTGGAAGGCTTTCAGTGGAATAACTTTCCTTTTTTTCCACATCAAGAGCAAAGACCATCAAGAACACAGTCTGTGTGAACATTGAGCTCACAGCAGAGCAGTGGAAGCAGAAGTATGAGAGGGAGAAGGAGAAGAACAAGACCCTGAGGAACACCGTCACCTGGTTGGAGAATGAGCTCAACCGCTGGAGGAATGGTGAGGAAGTAGACTGTGTCCTTTCCATTATTTCATCCAAGACAAGGCTTTCCAGCTTTAGACGCATGATTCAGATTCTTTTTATGTTTGTTGGAGAAATTTATGTTTTAGTTCTCTCTTTTCTATTTTTTTTTTTTTCAGTATTATTTTAGATTTCTATCAGAAACACAACCTTTTTGTCTTCTTCTAATGCAGAAGGGTGAAGAGTATTTTTTTTGGTCACAGAAAACTAACTGAATAAACTTGAAATAGGATGATTTGGTCTACATTATAACAGGGACAGTTACAAATATATTTGTATTTTAATAGTACACATAACACCATTTGTGTGTGCTTCCACCTCAGGTGAGAGCGTGCCAGTGGAGGAGCAGTTTGACAAGGAGAAGGCCAATGCTGAGGTGCAGGCGCTGGACAACATCCTCAACGACAAGCCGGCCTCCACGCCAAACGTGCCGGGTGTTCGCCTCACAGACGTGGAGAAGGACAAGTGTGAGGCAGAGCTGGCCAAGCTGTACAAACAGCTGGATGACAAGGTGAGGCAGAGGGCATTATGTACTGTCACTATACATTTATATGTTTATACCAGTGCATCTCCAAAAATGTACACATTGGGATTTCTTTCATTAAGGCGTTTTACTAACTAACTAACTAACTTTTAATTGTGGCCAACAGCTAAACACGATAATTAAAAAAAACATATCTCAAAATATAAGTTTCACTGTAAACATTTTAGCCATAATCATCAAAGTAAAACAAAAAGAGTTTGGAATATTTCATGTTAGATGTAATGAATAGTAATGTAATGAAAATGTCCACTTTTTGAATTAGAAACCATATTAGTTATTAACCTTAACACTCACAAAAAAAATAACTTTTCCATGCTAATGGAAACACTTAATGTGTTCCAGTCAGTCTTTGGTTTGCAGGACAGGTTACATAGATAGATAGATATACTTTATTGATCCCGTTAGGGAAATTGTCTTGTCTATAGACGAGACTTTTTTGAGAATTTTCATTTCATAGGTAAATAATGTCTATGTGAGATCCAACCTCTGATTTTCTGTTGGATGATTCTGTTGATGTTGGCTCAGAACATGGCTGCATCTGTCGTTTGAAAACCGTGTGATCCAGGATGAGACAAGTGTCTCTGATGTCAACACAACATTTTGCAAATTTCTGTTTTTTAGGCAGTCATAATAGTCCCATTTTGTCCAGTTCATTTTCCTGCTGCTGGACAAGATCCAGGATCAGCATTTGGTTAAAGCTGGCCATCATGGCATCAGTCCTGAATGTCTTTCCTCTCCCCCCCCGGGAAGTCCAGCTGATCTGGCTAAAGTGTCAAAAAGTGTTACAGGCACAACCAAAATGTCTGCTGCGGTTAATCCAAACCCTGCGCTTCCTTCTTCAGTGTCAGTTTGTGTTTTCCCACGTGTGTTTGATATGTGTTAAAGTAATTAAGCTGAAAAAATAACAGATTTAAAAAAAAAATGGTGTGAGTCAGAAGGAGCTACTGCGTCTGCATCTCTCTGTACCACAACAATAACAGTTATCATTGCAGAACAGCAGTTCAGCAGTCGGCATTGTATGACGTAATTTTGATTTCTGTTGATAAATTCTGTCATTATAAGAGAATCAGTTTTTCATAGTCTATTACCCATTTGGGACTGGTCTCTCACCTTGCACAAACCATCTGCAGTGATACTTACAGTTCCTTGTGTGAATGTTAATGGGTCTTTGTGTCTCTGCACTTCACAGGATGAGGAAATTAACCAGCAGAGCCAGCTGGCTGAGAAGCTGAAGCAGCAGATGCTGGACCAGGAAGAGGTGAGTGTTCAAGTTCCAACAGGTGAAGGGGAACTGCAGGTGCAAACTGAACTCCTGATATGTTCTTCAATACGGCTACAGTGCCCAGTTACAATAGGATTTACTCTGATAATTTGCAGTTGTAACAACATTTTTACTGCCGTTGATGTGATTCATCAATCCAAGACTAAAATCATGTCTTCCAATGACAGGTTATATTTGTATAACAATTGTAATGTGCAAAAATGTCATGATGGGTAAAAAAAGCTTTTGAGTTTGATAAAAGATCAAATGAAATTTCTTATTTGATAATTTCTAATTTCTTACTCATTCCAAGTGCGACAAGCACTGCATAATTTCTGCACCCTGAATGCATTTGAAAAGTATTGAAAGAATTGCACTTTTCTCTGATGCCTTTAGCTCCTAGCATCCTCTCGCCGCGACCACGAGAACCTTCAAGCAGAGCTCAACCGCCTGCAGGCGGAGAACGAGGCCTCCAAGGACGAGGTGAAGGAGGTGCTCCAGGCTCTGGAGGAGCTGGCTGTGAACTATGACCAGAAGAGTCAGGAGGTGGAAGACAAAACCAAGGAGTTTGAAGCCATCAGCGAGGAGCTCAACCAGAAATCGGTGAGCTGGGGAGAGATATCTGGATACCCAAACTCACTGTACCTTTGATTTGTCCCTCATGATAATGTGCAACACAGAGACACATAATATTATATTTAGATTTTTGCAACCCACAGGAAATAAAAGAACCATAGACACACTTACTGCTTTCTTTCTTACTTTCTTTCATAATTTAAAAATGATGGCCTGTAATCCATCAATCTCATATTGAATGGTAAAGTAGATTTTGATTAGAGCAGAAATCTTTTACAAATCAAAAATAATGGAACAGTTTCCACCTTTTTTTATCGGTTGAAATGACATGAAATGATAGTCAATGGACACCAAGAACAAATGCTCTGTCTTCCTGCAGTCGATCCTGTCGTCTCTAGACTCTGACCTCCAGAAGCTGAAGGAGATGTCCAACCACCAGAGGAAGAGGGTGACCGAGATGATGTCCTCACTGCTCAAAGACTTAGCTGAGATTGGCATCGCTGTGGGCAGCAATGACATCAAGGTAGAGGGTGGAGGAGGAATTGTTATTGATTTAAAGGATGATGGGATGGAGTCAAAGTGTGTTACAGTGATAGAAATTAGGGATGTATAGTTAATCACAAAATAATCAAAATTTGTGGTTAATTATAATGAAGAGTAAAAATCCTGTCCTTTACATCTAACAAAACAAATCTTTTTGGTACTGATAGGTTCCCCATCTGGTATGAATTTTCGATTGTGCTTTGTGCACAATCGAAAATTAAGACAAACAGCTAAATTAACCATACACTTTTTTTTTGTTAATTTAAATCTTAGGCCTTCTAGAAGGTGACTAGATAGGACTTCTATTTTCTTGTGGCTTTTTATTTCGCAACAGTACAAACATCCCTACACATCATGGCGTTCGTCAACAATATGTACTTGTCCTTCATGTACAGACTACTAGAGCATCTCAGTAAAGTTGAATAGCGAGTAGCCTTTTTCATTTTAATTTTGATGATTATGGCTTACGCAGTCAAAGTACTTCAGTATTTTAAGATGTTTTTCATAATTAATTAATAGTAAAATGCTTGAACCATTTGAGTGTATGTGTAATGAATCTAGAGTATATTAAATGTTCACTTCCTTAAATAACTGATGAAAAATCATGATATTCAAATTACACGGGCCCCTGGTTCTCTCTTCTTCCTCCCTGGTCCTCAACCTTCCTTCATCTTCTGCCCTCTCAGCAACACGAGAGCGGAAGCGGGACGATAGACGAGGAGTTCACAGTGGCCCGCCTCTACATCAGTAAGATGAAGTCAGAAGTGAAGACCATGGTGAAACGCTGCAAGCAGCTGGAGAGCACCCAGTCGGAGAGCAACAAGAAGATGGATGAGAACGAGAAGGAGCTGGCTGCCTGCCAGCTTCGCATCTCCCAGGTATGGAGGAACAAACTGCAGGCAGTGCTGTGAACTGTAAAAGAATCATTTCTTCATCCTTATTAAGATTGTGTATATAAGTGTGTTTTTGTTTTTGTTTTTTCCGTCTCCAGCATGAGGCTAAAATCAAGTCCCTGACAGAGTACCTGCAGAATGTGGAGCAGAAGAAGAGGCAGCTGGAGGAGAATGTGGACTGTCTTAATGAGGAACTCGTCAAACTCAGTGCTCAGGGTACATTCCTACTCACAGTGAGAGCAAGAGTTGTAACAGTGACAACAGCACTCATGTGGAGTCCATTTTTCTGTTGGAGCCATGAAATAAAAGTTAAAGGGCTTCTTAATTTCATACCTCAACATTGTTGTCTCTCAATTCTAGATGTATAATAATCTGTGATTATCTAGAAACCTGCTTTTCAATCCCAGTTATTGATTTTTTTTTTTTACGTGACGTATTGATTTGCCATGTTTTCCAGTGTCAATATCACATGAGAGCAAATGCAAAAAAGGGTCCACAAAACTGCAACAGCTGAGCTCATAAAAGGGCTCATTTGGTTTTTATTTTCATTGTGTTTTGTTTTCTTAATTGTATGATGTGACAAGGAATCAGAGCCAAGATTTAATTTAAAACTAAGATCAGAGAGGAGTATCTAAAGCAGTTTGTGTAAAAAAAAAAAAAATCTAAATCTGAATGTCATGTTACTGAATCCTGTGTGTATTTTACAGAAAAAGTTCATGCGATGGAGAAAGAGAATGAAATCCAGACTGCCAATGAAGTGAAGGTATGTTCTTCAACCAATTCAGCAGTGGACACAAGTGCAGACTGTACAAGTTATTAGTGACAACATAACTCTTGAGCATATCTTACATCTTATACTAAAACATTGAACAAAGAAATCCCAGTGTGCTTGTTTGTCTTGTCAACTCAACAGTATGCTGAACTGCAGTCTTTTACTTTTGTATTGTTTTTAATCGTCCTGTCATATTAATACTGTTTTGTTTATTTGTATGTGTTCAGGAAGCGGTGGAGAAGCAGATCCACTCCCACCGTGAAGCTCATCAGAAGCAGATCAGCAGCCTGAGGGATGAGTTGGACAACAAGGAGAAACTCATCACTGACCTGCAGGAGTAAGACTCAGATTTCTGCTAGTTTCAGTCATGAATAGGGATCAGTGTCAGAACAGAGCGTAGAGAATCAGAAGGTTTACGTTAACGTGATGCTGTGCTGTCTGTTCTAGTCTGAACCAGAAAATCATGCTGGAGCAGGAGAGGCTCAGGGTGGAGCACGAGAAGCTCAAAGCCACCGACCAGGATAAGAGCCGCAAGCTGCACGAGCTTACGTATGTTTGACACACACACACAATAAATGTACGACCATTGTCTTATTTAGCGGAGGATGAGCACCTAATTAGTGTCTGTATTCTGACATAGCAGCACTGCGATGAGTGTGTTAACTGAGATTTTGTTGTTCAGCGTGATGCAGGACAGACGGGAGCAGGCCAGGCAGGACCTGAAGGGTCTGGAGGAGACAGTGGTGAGTTCTTCTGAATTGGCTGATAATTAAAAAGCATAGTTAAATTGGTTCTATTTCACCACTTGAAAATAGAACTTATTGTATCATAGACTTGACTTTGTGTTTACAGACTGAATAGGCAAGTTGTTATGATCAAAACTGAGGTGCTGTATAAGAGAAATGACCAGTAATTTCAGTGCAATTTCTTTTTCATTCTTTTGGCAAACATTATTTCAACAAACTTGAGAGTGCAATGAATGGCTTATTTCTAATTCAACCCAGTTTCCATGTTTTAATGACATTTGTCCAGATTTTCTGATGCTGTGAATATCATTTATCAAAATTATCTGCTGTGTCCTGACTTTGATTGAATTCTTTTTCCATTCAAGGCCAAGGAGCTGCAGACCCTGCACAACTTGAGGAAGCTCTTTGTCCAGGACTTGGCTACCAGAGTGAAAAAGGTGGGAACCACTGTGATTATTTCTGCCATGAGCAGAAACACTGTCTCGATGACTGAAGCGCTGCAGATTAAAGCATTGTTTGATGTGATGGTAAGTCTCTCTAGAGTATTGTAACTTTAAATCCTCGCGTTTTCTTTGTTTCGCAGAGTGCTGAGATGGACTCGGATGACACTGGGGGCAGCGCGGCACAGAAACAGAAAATCTCCTTTCTTGAGAACAATCTTGAGCAGCTCACCAAGGTTCACAAACAGGTGGGATTTTAATAAACACACACAGCGACACTTGAAAGATTATCGCTGCTGTACTTTTACATTCTAACAGTACACTTGTGTGGCTGCCTGTAGTTTCATTCTACTTTCTCTCTATTTGTCTCATTCTCTGTGTTGCTATCTTTTTGTCTGTCCAGTGTATCTATTCCTCCTTGTACACTGCTGTAGAAAGTTGGAAGAAAGAAATAATTTTAAATGATGGCACTTGTTCCACAGCTGGTGCGTGATAATGCAGACCTGCGCTGTGAGCTTCCTAAACTGGAAAAGCGTCTTCGTGCTACGGCTGAGCGGGTCAAGGCCCTGGAGTCTGCTCTGAAGGAAGCCAAGGAGAACGCCGCCCGCGACCGCAAGCGCTACCAGCAGGAGGTGGACCGCATCAAGGAGGCCGTCAGGGCCAAGAACATGGCCAGGAGAGGACATTCGGCACAGATCGGTTAGTATTCCTCATATACAGATCATTTTTACTTTTAGTAACACTCTTAATGAGGGTGTATCAGTAGACCAGCTTCAGTTCCACCAACTAACTAACTAAAATACTGAATATTTTTAACCCAGTGGTGAAATTTTCAAGTGGATTTAACTTATTACATCGTTAATTATCATTAATGCCACAACTTCAAACACAAATTCACACAGGGATTGTACAGGTAAACCAAAAATGTTGCTGTTTATTGGCAGTTATCTGCAGTGATGGAATATAACTGAGTGCATTTACTCGGAAACCAACTTAAATGCAGTTATTGCCAGAAAAATTCCTTTCAATATCATAATTACATTTATTCTTATGATAAAATAAAATCAAGTGGTGTTTGTATGGGTTATTTTTAAACATGACATGTTTGCTTCAAGTCAAGTATTAGTTTTTGGAATTTTTTTACAAGACCTCTCCTTCCCCACCAGCTTGGAATCAGTATTTCCTCTCATTTGCAGTTGGATAATATGTGTTTTTCTCTTTAAAGTGACAAAAACAGTATATTTTGTGTTTTTGTCTGAAAAGAAATTTGTCTCTCTATGACACTACAAACCACAGTCACCCGAAACAGCTCTTTTCTCACACTCCTCATTACTCCCTCCACAGCCAAGCCCATCCGGCCTGGGCAGCAGCCAGTGGCATCCCCCACCCACCCCAACATCAACCGCAGCGGAGGAGGCTTCTACCAGAACAGCCAGACAGTGTCCATCAGGGGAGGAGGCGTAAAGCCAGAGAAGAAGTGAGTGAAGCACCAGGCTTGTCTTGTCAAAGAGCTAATGAGACAATGTGTCATTCAAAAGGTGAACATAAAAATGTTCTTGTGAAAATAAAGAACCGAGATATTTCATGTAGGTGCATTTGGTTGTCTTATACATCTATGAAGTACTGATAAATCTTCGCTACAATGTTTTGGAAGTCTGAAACTTAACATAGTATTTGTTGAACTCTGAAAAAATGTCTGAGGCAAAAATAAGGGCACGCAGTGTTGTTTCTGTTAATGTAAGGGATCGTTATGCTTACTCACATTCTCGCTTAATGTTTCACTACTTATGTATCTGCAGTTCATGTGTGGTTTTTGACTGCAATCGTTCAACTCGGTTGGCGTCACATGCAACATGGCAGCTGTGACCAGGAAATCATTTGACATATAAGATGACGATAATAGTGTGCAGTGAGTTTGATTCTTAAACAGGGGAGACAGACACCAGACAGTCTCACGTTGCATCATCTGCTAGCTCTGTTAGCGCATGCTGCTGCTAATAACCATAATGGTGACTAGAGATGTGTTTCCAATCATTTTTGTGGAAGGAGAATGTTTTTTCAAGCTGGGGTACAACCGTGAACAACAGCTTTGAAGAGTGGAAACGATGAGGACAACGGGGCAGAATTTAAGGCTAATTGGCAACATGTCGACAGTGCGTGTGTGTTACTACAGAGAGTGTTGATGCATGTGACAAAGATATTTTTTGCCTGTGGAATTCTGAATCACTGTTTTGTGATATACACGAGGATGTTCAGATGAGAAGCGTCTGTATTTGACAAAAGTATTTTACTGGCAGAGAGTAAGAAAGGAGCATGAGAATCCAGGAAAAACGCAGCAAATGACAGCATGAAATGGAGCAATTAACATTATTAAGTGAGTTGTAATGACTGTTAAGTGACTCTTCTAGCTGGATTAATATTCAGATTTGAGAAACTGCAGCTGCATGAAGGCAGCAGCTCCCTTGTTTTTGCTTGAGACGTGACAATCCTTCAGCCAGCTGTGTGAAGGATGGTCACGGTTGTGCTTGCAGGAAAGTAACAGCGTTCTTTTCTGTTTATCTGCAGCTGAAGAGCAGCGGGATTGAAGGACGACACCACTGAAGAAGCCAGTATCCCCCCCTGCCCCTCCCGACAACCTGTCATTCCTTCACAGCAACAAGGCTGGAGTTTCTGAATTATAAATATATATATATAAATAAATAAATAAATATAAATATTCCTGGCCTGTACAGCTCCAAGCCCCACACCTCTATCCACTCCCCCCCTTAATTCCCACCATGGCTTATCTTTTTCCTCTTACTGGATGTAATAATAATAATAATAGTAGTAATGATAAAAGACAAAACATTCGCATCCACCGAAACCAAACGCAGTCTTGAGCGCAGCCTCGGTGAGCGCCTCAATCGCGTCGCTTTGGTTCCTGTTTTGCACAGCTGGTCGTCATCTGTCGTCGTCGTGCGAGTAGTTCTGCACTGTGCCAAGCTGAATGTAAGGGCAGCGAGATGTGAAGGAGACTATCAAGTAAAGACGGCCCTATCGTGAGAAATAGCTCGGCCCCGTAGGCTGACCTCTGTACATTTCATCCTTACTATTAATGGTTGTTAACCACACTTTTCTCTGGATAGATTTTACATGCTTTAAAGAAGTAAAAGGTTTTGAATTGACTAGATGGCGTTGAGCACTACCGTTCTGTCCAGTGTTGTACAGCTGTAAAACACCTCCCTGCAACAGAGAGAGAGAGAGAGAGAGAGAAAAAAAGAGGTGTACGAAACGGCTAAAAGGAAGGATTCAACGATGAAATGCAAAGCCGTGTGACAGTGTACTGTAGATGTATTTAACTCAATACCTGTGGAGGCCAATTGTTTTTATCACTAAGTTAAAGTGCAACCTATACTCGTTATCATGCGATGGATGCAAAGACTATAGGGAAGGAAGAGACCGATCTCCGGCTAACGCAACAGACTTCCCCCTGTTAGCGCAGCCGATGCTACGTAGCTAAATGTACTGTTTTTACTTCTCTCAGTGGTTATTAATGCTGTGTTCATGGACGCTATTTATAACTGCACATTGGAGCACGTAGACTGCGATGGCGCACACCACAACGCTTGTCCTGTCCTAGCTGGGTCGCAGTCACTCTCATCTCCAGGACCTGTTGTCAATGGGTTTTTTTCTTCTTTTTAAGTTGTGAACCTGATCCCTGTTGAGCTAAGATTTCTTTTTTTTTTTTCCTCAAGGGGTTGGAGTCCAACTTTCTGTGTCTTCCCTCTCACACCCATTCTGTTGTTTCTTGTAGAATGCTCGCACCCCTTTGGTCGTAAATTTTTGCAGAAAACAACGTGTTATGCTGAGTTTCATGTACTGTATCTGTCATTGTTCCGTAGGTGGTGGAGATGCATGTTTGAAGGGGGGCGGTTGGTGTCAGTCGATGGGTTAGACCCTTTGCCACTGGTCAGCCAATCAGAAGAGCAGGGTCTAAAAATTGCACAACAGTCTTCTGGCATCATCCAGAGGTTTATTTAACTAAATCTAGTCAGGGGTGTAGAATTTATTTTGTGTTTTGTTTATGTTTGTTTGTATTTTTTAATTTTAATTAACCTACAGTTTTGTTTTGTTTTGTTTTTTATTTTTAACCCTGTAATGACGCCTCGGTGCATTGGCAAAGAACTCGTCGTGATTGTAACCCCCAGCGTGAGAACACTAACATCTCGTGCAAGTGCAATATACTTTAAGATACACTGTATACAGTCGACTGGTGGGCGTGGTCAGGCCTGAGCCCAGTCCCGCCCCTCTTCCTCGTTAGCTTGTTCGGCTAACGTTTGGCTTTCTCGCCTGGGGCTCCTTTTTGGAAAAGCTGGAAAATCATGGATCGCACTCTACTTTATTTTGGCTTTTTGTTTGAAATAGTTCAGCAAAACTAAATTATTGGCTGACACTATTGGAACAGATCCATCAGGCAAAAAGGGGTTTGGGCATTTAATTTAAAGATGGTAAAACCTGCCATCTCGTGACAGGAAAGGTGGGTTTACAGCACTTCTTCACAACACTTGCACTCATAAAAACACTCCATGTGGCTGTTTTTTCGACTGGAGGAAAGAGGCGTTTCCAAAGCCCTGTAAATGGAACTGTTTGAATCATGGAATGTTCTGCCAACTGCAGGAGTCGCCGCTCCCCGGTGTCTATGACAGGACAGTGTTTGGTGTCTATGGAGATGGTTTGTCCCCTCCGTGTAATCTAGATTAGCTCAGACTCGGCAGCATGTACCTCAAAATGTTTATCTTTCGACCTTCCACCAAAACTGGATATGAAATGGGGGGGAAAAGTAGTTGATTGAAACAGCAAAGAGTAATTTTGGTGTATACGTAAATTGAATTTTGAATTCTGAATAAAATAAAGTGTAGCCACTTTTTTTATTACTGTGTAATAGTTGGTCAATTTTTAAAGGGCAGTTTTGGAGATCCATGAGCGGAGAAGGTATTGGATCATTCCTGGAGAACTGGGGCACAATTGGCAGGGCTCTGATATGGACGGAGGCGGGATGTTCACAGATTTGGATTGATTGCATGATGTAAATGTTTGTGTGATTAAATAATTATGAGAAAACGCTTGAATCTCGGTCTGTTTTTTGTTTTTTAAATCTTGTTTTTTTGTAAGAGTAAACCAGACTAATGAGCTATTTCTTGCTGAAGTGGGACATTGCTTACAAGTAGACTTTCTGAAATCACAGAAAATGCATTTTTGTTTTTCATTAACTAGATTCACTAAGTGCTCTATTTCTTGTTTGGCTTCAACCCCATAGTTAAAGTCAAATTTTACACTATTATTCCAACAACACGGCAGTTTGAGGGCAGCTCTTTCTGGCCTGTATGGAAATAACTGTCCCAGTTGTGGAAGACATTGACTGGCCTGCTCACAGCCCTCAGCGTGGGATGTAATGTGACACAGATCGTCTTCAGCATTGGGCCAAGCTAATGTTCTAGTTGAAGTCGACTGGAGAATCCTGTCAGAAGAGGGTTGTAGCTATTGAGATATGCAGCAGTCACATAAATGTCTTATGTGTCCATGCAGTCCCAAATTTTTTTTTTTATTATAAAGAAATGTTAAAAAGTGCCATTGGGTCAAATTTTGCAACTCTCGGTTGAACAGCAACACAGTGCACAGATTAATTAAACATGGTAGCAGCATCCATGAAAAACTGGTATAAATCCAGTATTGCGTACATTAATTCTTAATTTGGGTGAATTTTGCATATTCATTTTTGCCAGGTTCACTTCACTGCAATTCCCTCCACTAGTAGTATTGGTAAGGATGCTGAGCATCTACACTTAGATAATCCTGTTCTTTTTTCTTTTTCCACTTTCATCACGAGCTTCTAAATTTTGGTCATGTGCTTGTACTTTGAAATACTCAACTGTTTGTGGGATTTAAAAAAAAAACAAAAACCCTTTCCCCCTGATTTTGTCTTCTATGGCACTGCTGTAAAGATTTTTTTGAAGATGGGTTATATATTTAATGTAACATAAAAGACATTAAAGACATTTTGACCATGAATTTCATCTTCTTGAAAGTCCGCTAACCAGGATCCAACAAATATCTACTTTATATCAAATGTCAAACCAACCAACCGACCAAATCATACATTCATTATTCAATTATTGTGGTTTAACTTTTACAGCCTTTAGGGGGCGCTGATTCCCCGTTTCCCTCCCGAACACCTGCGGGTTCGGACGACAAAGATCGGATGATTTGATAAGAGCTCTCACTCTGAGCGAATTCGCGCCCCCAAACGTAAAGCCGTTCCGATTTAACGAAAACGCTCATTAAAAATACACGATTCGTAGACAGAACATAATCCGCGACCAACAAGTGCCCCGCTACCGATTATGACTGCGTTCATTCAATTCTTAATTTTTTCTAGCATGTATCGCGTCTGACGGTCCTTTTCTGCGGGTGAGTGGTCGCCATAGTAACCCAAAAGCGTATTTGCCGGCTGTAAACGGCGGCCAGTTTCGCTGCGGTGTAGTGACACGTGTGCTTCATAGACGATCTTCGCGGTGAAGGTAGTTGCCAAAGTTGCCGGGGCAGGCTGAGGATTACACCGGCCAGGGACGACCGAGCGGGACGGCGGCGCACACACCTGACAAGTAACCAACGGTTCTGACGAGCGGAGACCAAGCTCGCCCGGGACGGTCGGAACGTGTCCTCTCGTCCCGGAGCCGGAGGACCGTGTCGCAGCGGGGGAGAAGGT